>OX393552.1:37905805-38073305 GCA_947650365.1 Chamaelirium japonicum
GAAATGCTTGAATGCGGCATGCGGTAAGTGCGGCACCTACCGCATGCCGTCTGATGCACCGCTGCGTGCATGCGATGCACGCAGCGCGTGCATCAGACGGCTGCGGTACGGTGCCGCACGTACCGCATGCCGCAGCATAGCATGCCCCTATATATATATATATATATATATATATATATATATATATATATATATATATATATATATATATATATATATATATATATATATATATATATATATATATATATATATATATATATATATATATATATATATATATATATATATATATATATATATATATATATATATATATATATATATATATATATATATATATATATGGGGGTGGGGAGCCTGCACCCGAGTGCAGCAACGATGATGCACCTCTCACTTGTTTACCTTCCTAGAAGTTTTGGAATTTGATAAAATTTGGTGAGGTGTTCTCTAGGGTAAGATGATCATCCTCACCAATTTTCATCAAATTCCAAAACTTCTAGGGGGTCAAATGGTCGAAGAAAAATTTTGCAGATTTTAACGGTGACTGCGGACGGCTGATTTTGCTTCGACCATTTGACCCCCCCTAGAAGTTTTGGAATTTGATGAAAACTGGTGAGGATGATCATCTTATCCCAGACAATACCCTCACCAAATTTCAAAACTTTTAGGATGGTAAAACAATGCTTGAGGTGCAGCAACGATGCTGCACCTAAGGTCCAGCGTCCCTTTTCCCTATATATAGAAGTTTTGGAATTTGACTTGTTTGGCTTGTTTGGTACATTACAACCGTCCGTTACACTCATATTCGAATGCTGAATCGTATTCGGCCCAAATTGGTATGCAAAGGGATTTCTGCGATTAATATTGGCTTGCTTGGCACCTCATTACAGCCGTCCCTTTGCATATCGGTTTGGGATTAGTTCGATGCACCAATCGGGCAATCCTAATGTGGCAAAGGGATGTCGGTGGTGATCCAATATATCATTTGTATGTCAGTTTGGGCTTAGTTCAATGCATTGATCAGGCAATCCTGATGTGGCAGAGGGATGTCGATGATGCACCCAGAGAGAGAGAGAGAGAGAGAGAGAGAGAGAGAGAGAGAGAGAGAGAGAAACCGGCCGCTGCAGTGTCGATGCCGTCGAAGGCGTTGGGGTGTGTATTACTGCCGAAGGCGGTCGTCCGAGTGCCAACAAACACAGTCATGCACTAGTATGCCACACAGCATAAGACAAACCTGGGATTCGATCATTTGATCACCGGGAGGGAAACATGGTGAATGACTCACTGATCATAGTCAACCGATGCATGTGGGATCCATCTGTGAATTGCATTGTCCCTTCGATAAAGCCACCTCCAAAACAGAATGGCATAGAGACAAAGACCAGATTTCATTTTCATTGAAAGCAGAGTCGATCGAGTAATTAGCACGACTTGTCGCAACCGATACAAGTGGGTATATTTCTAGATGCAACAAAGCATAGGAAAAGAATGCGACCTAACATATGTTGCCAAAGAGAAAAAGGGTGAGTTGATAGGAGCAGCTAGCAACTATCAGGAAGTGTCAAAACTTGTAAGCTTTCCAAAAGAAGTAAAATCCTAATTTTATATCATGTCCCAACTTGCTTCCTTATCGAATGATCCAGCACAATACAGCTAGAATAAGGAAAAATGAGAGCAAAACCCTAATCATGTAAGCCCTTTGTTTGGATAGGATTCTGAATCTAGGGTTATAGAGTCCGAAATTCCAAAATCCCAAAGAAGGACTATGGAGTCCGGAGCCTAGAAAAATGGCTCTCAAAAATATATTTTGGGCTCTCTGTAGAAACACTTTTTGAGATCGGTTGTATCCAAATAGGCTCTTTGTTATCTTTAGAGATTCCGGGCTTTCAGAATTCTAGAATCCTGGAATCGGAGTGTATCCAAACAAGCCCTAAATAACCATAGAAAGCAAATTTTGTTGGAAAAAGTTTTGCTGAACCGACCAAGCGGCATAGGATAGGGCACCAAAGCAAAGGCTCAAATAGATACGAAGATCAAACTAGAGGGAGGCAGCAACAACAACTACTTTATTATAATTCCATAATCCTATGAACATGACATCAACGGCCAGGATTTGGATGCACAACAAGACACAATGGCCTTGAGGGAAAGTTTACTCCTCGGTGTCCTAACTAGGAGTCAAACAAAAAACCTTTCCAACGAGAGAGAGAGAGAGAGAGAGAGAGAGAGAGAGAGAGAGAGAGAGAGAGAGAGAGAGAGAGAGAGAGAGAGAGAGAGAGAGAGAGAGAGAGAGAGAGAGAGAGAGAGAGGGGTACCACCACGACACTAGATCGCGTGTTATTTATTGAAATTCTAGAATGAAGAAACATTGGGAAATAAAAATATTATCAGACAAAAATAACCGAAGCAATTGCAAGTCATATTAGAAGCACCCAAATCTATCACCCAATAACGAGGTTGAGCACCTGATGTAGGTGAAAGAGCATAAGCTGCAATGGTATCATTACTCCTAGTAGAGAGAAGTTGTCTTGTCATATCCTAACTAGATTGTTAGAGATAGTGTATAGCATTGAGATACAGATACCCGTAGATACCTGTATAGGATACCCTTTGGTTCTTTTCTTGTATCCATATATATATATATATATATATATATATATATATATATATATATATATATATATATATATATATATATATATATATATATATATATATATATATATATATATATATATATATATATATATATATATATATATATATATATATATATATATATTTGTCCCTTGGCCTAATGAGAAGGTTAATCCATTCTCCCAAAACCTAGCCTCTCTCTCTCTCCCTCTCTCTCTCTCTCTCTCCCTCTCTCTCTCTCTATCTCTCCATGCTAGGTCATCATCGTCACATGGTATCAGAGCGGGCTTCTCCTCCGGCGTGAGATCCGGCCTCTTCCCTTGCAACCAGATCTGGTCGGATCCTCCTCCGGACTCCGGCGTGCGATCCACTCCAGCGCGCCAAGTCTGCGTGAGATCCTCTCCGAGATCTGCATCCCCTCCGAGATCCACTCCGGCACTCCGAGATCCCCTCCGGCCTGAGATCCGACCGATCTGCATCCACTCCGACGCTCAGAGATCCTCTCCGAGACTCCCTCCAAGATCCCCTCCGAGATCTGCATCCCCTCCGAGATCCACTCCGGCGCCCATGATCTGCATCAGATCCGGCCCTCTCTCCTGATCTGCATCAGATCCGGCCGATCTAACTCTGAGATCCCCTCCGGCGCCCCTGATCTGCATCCACACCGACGAGCTCCTCTCACCTCCTCATATCCGAGCCCTCATCACCTCTCAGCTCCAGCCCCGGATCCTAAGTCATGATCTTCGGCCGCTCAGATCTGATCTCGTGCCGACCGGACCTTGCCTCTCATATCAAGATCTCGCCTCGTGCAGCATGGATCTCGATGAGATCTGTGGGATCTGCTGCCACCTCAAGACGACATACACCTCACGCAAACTCAAGGTCCAGCCGAATCTATCGAATCTTGTACAGCTACCTCCTGAGCTCGCATCCGGCCAGATCAGCTCTCCTCCGACCTGAGATCCAACCTCACCGAACGAGATCTGATCCCATCCTTCTAACGAGCGCCGCTCCGCCCCTCACTCTTGATCTACTCCCTGGTGAAACAGTGCCATCTGCTCCTCAACAGCCTGGGAATGTGATTCACAACATATGTTTCTGGAGTAATGGGTTCACCATAAATGATGGTCCATTGAGGAGGTTTTTTGATCCTAATAATGCAACCTTCTTAGAGAGCATCCGGAAGTCCGAGTGCCCTAAAGAGCTTGAGCCAGCTGACAGGAGGTCCACAGTTCATGTTAATCTCACAAGGAAAGAAGAGAACTGTCCTGAACCTGTGAGACGCCACAATCCGTTCCAGGATGTGGGAAGAACACTGGGAAGCGGATCTTCGACCGGTTCCGTGGTCCCTGAGCCGACTGTTTCTACTACTGCCACTATTCAGCTCTAGCAGCAGCTTGCCCAACTCTAGTTCCGCCTAGACCAGCAGATGAGCTTCAGCTCCGCCGTGGCCTCCAGCGCCCTCAGTTCCTCTGCTCACTTAGCCACTCCCGGTACCTTCGACACTTGGATTCTGGACTCTAGAGCCTCCCATCACATGACTTCCAATGCTTCCTTGCTTACCGACTGTCGACCGGCACCGCACATCCCATCGATACACACTGTAGATGGCTCTTCTTTAGCCATCTCACAGTGTGGATCGATTACCGCCACTACAGAACCGAGCGGCCGTCTCTCTTTGCCCAATGTGTTGCATGTACCCCAGCTTCGCATGCAGCTTATCTCCATTAGCAGTCTTTGTGACTCTGGCTATGTTGTGACCTTCTCCCCTTCTTCTTGTGTTGTGCAGGATCCACGTACCGGACGGGTGATTGGCGCTGGTCGTAGGTTAGGCGGGTTGTACCATCTCGAGCATCTCCACCTTCCCTTCATTCTACCTTCTGGCGTCTGTAGTTTAGTTTCTTCCAATGCCAACCTGTGGCACCGAAGACTAGGCCACATTTCTGAGTCTCGCCTTAAGAGCTTACTCCAGACTGGAGCTCTAGGTCGTTGCTCTTCTTCTTCTTTATCTATATGTACCGGTTGTAAGCTTGCCAAAGCTACAGCCTTACCTTTTCCTTCTAGTATCTCTCAGAGTTTTGCTCCCTTTGACTTAGTACACTCTGATATTTGGGGCCCTGCACCTCTTCCTTCGATGTGTGGCTATCACTACTATATCTCTTTCATCGATGACTTCAGCCGATACACTTGGGTCTACCTTCTTCAGCACCGCTCTGAGGTTCCTCAGGTCTACCAGATTTTTACCTCGATGGTTCACACACAGTTCGGTTGTCGCATTAAGACTTTTCGGTCTGATTGCGCCCTCGAGTATCTCTCTACTTCTATGTGGACACTTCTTCAGTCCCATGGGACCTTATTCCAGCACTCCTGTCCTCACACACACGAGCAAAACGGAGTAGCCGAGCGGAAGCACCGTCATATCCTTGAGGCGACGCGTACTCTTCTTCTCTCTGCTTCCGTTCCATGCACTTTCTGGGCTGAGGCTGTCTTGACATCAGTCAACCTCATCAACATCACCCCTTCTATTTTCCCGGGTGGTGCATCTCCCCACGAGCGTCTTTTCTCTTCTACCCCTGACTACAATATGCTTCGTACCTTCGGGTGCACCTGTTTCGTTCTCCTTCCACCCCATGAGCGCACGAAGCTGTCCGAACGAGCAGTTAAATGCATCCTCCTTAGAATCAGCACCGAGCACAAGGGTTATCGTTGCTATGACCCCTTGACTCGTCGTCTTCGTATCTCTCGACACGTCTCCTTCGTCGAGGATGCCCCTTACTACTCCTCTACAGCTCAAGATCTCACCTTCTTGGAGACTCCTACCACCCTATCTCCGACTCTCAAGCCCCTTCTATCACCCCTTTCATCCAGCTCCACTTCCCCCCTGCTTCTAGTGATTCTTCCACGGAGTCTTCCTCCGTCCCCTCCTCTCCTCCATCACCGATTTCTTCCGTAGGTCTTTCTCACACTCCCGACGTCCATGGTACTCCACCTGCTACGCCCAGTCAGACGTCACCGGTCGTGGATCCTCGCCCGCTGCCCCGCTACCCTCAGCGCAAGCACCACCCACCTGATCGCTTCAGCTTTAGCTCTGGTCCACCTGACCGTTTTGGTTTTGCCACGGTCACCTCCTACTCGTCTCAGTTTACAGCCTTTCTTGCAGCCCTTCACATATACCAGGAGCCTCGGTCATACCGGGAGGCCGTCCAGTCCCCTCAGTGGCGACAGGCAATAAGCGAGGAATTTTAGGCATTTGAGCAGACTCAGACTTGGGATATCGTCCCCCTTCCTGTTGGTATTGAGCCTGTCAGTTGCCGGTGGGTCTACAAGGTCAAGCGGCGACCTGATGGTTCCATCGAGCGGCACAAGGCTCGGTTGGTGGCTCGTGGCTTCACTCAGGCATACGGAATAGACTACGAGGAGACCTTCGCACCTGTAGCTCAGATGACCTCCGTTCGTGCACTTCTGGCAGTTGCAGCAGTCCATCGATGGCCTCTTCTCCAGATGGACGTGAAGAATGTCTTTCTCCATGGTGATCTTTCAGAGGTCGTCTACATGCAGCCACCCCCTGGTTTGTATACTCCTCCCCAGCATGTTTGTCGCCTCCGTCGAGCTATCTACGGGCTCAAGCAAGCCTCTCGAGCTTGGTTTGAGTGTTTCCGACGAACCGTCACCGAGATCGGCTATATTGAGAGCTCACATGACCACTCGCTTTTTGTGCGAACATCTCCTCAGGGCAGGGCGATTCTCCTATTATACGTCGATGACATGATCATCACAGGTGATGACTCAGCTGCCATCACTTTCCTTCAGCAGCATCTTCGGCGCCGGTTCCAGATGAAGGATTTAGGTCCTCTTCGCTACTTCCTTGGGCTAGAGATCGCCCACAGTGAGCGAGGGATTTTGCTATCTCAGCAGAAGTACACAGCCGACATACTCAGTCGAGCTGCACTTTCCGATGATCGCTCCGCTGCCACCCCTCTCGAGCTTCACGTGAAGCTTCGTCCCATCGATGGTGAGCCTCTCTCAGATCCTACTCGGTACCGACAGATCATTGGCCAGTTGGTTTACCTCTGCATCACCAGGCCCGACATTGCTCACGTCGTTAGCATCATCAGCCAGTTTGTCGAAGCCCCTCGCTCTGCTCACTATGCTGCCCTTCTTCGGCTTCTTCGTTATCTCCATGGCACCATCACCTGGTCGCTCCTCCTATCATCGACTTCTCCTCTGGTCCTGCGTGCCTACTCGGATGCCGACTGGGCTGGTGATCCAACCACTCGTCACTCGACTACCGGCTATTGCCTATTTCTTGGAGATTCTCTTATCTCATGGCGCAGCAAGAAGCAGAGCGTTGTCTCTCTCTCCAGTACTGAAGCAGAGTTTCGAGCCATGGCCTCTACTACCAAAGAGATCGTTCACTTGCGACGACTTCTCGGAGATCTAGGGGTTCAGATCTCTGAACCTACAGCCCTTCACTGTGACAATCGGAGTGCTATACAGATTGTCACCAACCCGGTCTTTCACGAGAGGACGAAGCACATCGAGCTCGATTGCTACTACTCTCGCCAGGAGTATGAGGCCGGGACCATCTCTCTCCCTTTTGTTTCCTCCGGAGAATAGATTGCCGACTTCTTCACGAAGTCACATCCTGCTCCACGCTTTCAGTTTCTGCTTAGCAAACTCATGGTGCATGACCCACCTTGAGTTTGAGGGGGGCTGTTAGAGATAGTGTACAGCATTGAGATACCGATACCCGTAGATACCTGTATAGGATATCCTTTGGTTCTTTTCTTGTATCCATATATATATTTGGCCCTTGGCCTAATGAGAAGGTTAATCCATTCTCCCAAAACCTAGCCTCTCTCTCTCTTCATGCTAGGTCATCATCGTCACATAGATATTAGGCCTAGCTAGATATTAAGGGTGGCAATGGGTCGGGTCGGGTCATGGTCGGGGCCGGGGTCGTGTAGTGTCTAGTTTCGGATCGTGTCCAAAACCTCAAGATCCGGACCGGATCCGTTTAACTAATTGTGTCTAAACCCTAAACCAGTACCCGACCTGCTTATGAACAGGTAGACCCGATAAGACCATTTACCACACGGGTCTATTATGTTGATCCGACCTGACCTGACCCGATCCGAATCGACCCGATAAGATCCGCTTGTACTATTGTCCTATATACTACAGTATCGGATTGCGGGTAGATCCGACCCGACCCATGAAATTTTAAACAAGTCTTTTCGAGTGTACCGTGTCTAGACTCTAAACCCAGACCCGATCCATTTATTAAACGAGTTAGTCGTGTCGACCCGTTTATGACCAGAACTCGTTTAACCCAAACCCATACCCGCTAATTTTGTGTCGGGGTCCAAAATTGCCAGCCCTACTTGATATGCAGTTAGATAACTGAGTCAAACTTCATACTATTGAGAAGCGGATGTAATTTCAGTGAGTGCCAAAGCAACAATATAGCTAGCTAGGTGCACGAGATCCATGGGTGAACTTTCTTGCTTCATTCATAGGGAAATAGTACCTTTTCTTTTTACAGTAACCAAGGGGGATCTATTCATGGTGCCCCAGACCCAAAAATAATATCGATACATGCCTTATCATCCTGATTTGGAGAAACTGAGAAAGACACTTCCTCCACACTAAGTATATTGTCCAAAGCTGCTAAAACAAAGATAGAGTCAGGTATCGAGGTTGGGAGGAAGTTGTGCTTCATATCCAGAGTTAACTCAATAATATGATGTGCTTGCTACCTGGTTTGCTTCACGATACACATGCTGAACTCGACAATTAGAAAAAAGCTTCAAATATCTCCTGCACTCCATAACATCACTATGGATGCACCATGGAGGGGTAGAAGTATCCTCCAATAGGAGTATAGTCACTGTCAGGTTATCCCCTTCTAGGACTACAAAGTTAGTGTTCAATTTTATAAGAAGAAGAATGACTTCTTTCATCGCCAAAGTCTCAGCCTCCAAAGGAGAGCAAGAGCTAAAAGTTTTGCCTGCACAGATTAGGATCTTGCCCTTTTCATCTCGAACTATCATACCACAAGACGTTAGATCCGGTCCCACTTCAGCATCAACATTCAGTTTAATGAATCATGTGAGTGGACGTCTCCACAAACAAATAATTCTCATATATTGCCTTGATCTACTTTTTTCATCCTTATTACTCGTAATATTTGAAATAGCCTTAACCTGGGCACATATGCTATTTGGGTTGGAATGGATATGATTAAGTATCAAATCATTTCTCATTTTCCATAGAAACCAAAGTACATAGGTAGAGGTCTCAAAAACTTTTTCTCCCAACTCCAAAAGATATTGGATCCATTCAATGAAGGATCTGTCAGTATTGGAGCTAACTCTATGAATAAAAAGCATGATCCAAACCTCCTGAGAATTTTTGCATAAGAAGAAAAGATGGGCGGGGTCTTTAGACTGAGCCTGACAGAAAGAGGCATGTTCCCACTATATCAGGGATGAAGCATGCTAGTATAGCTCTCATCGGGAGGCAATTGCCAATGGCCCTCCATAAGAATAGTAGCACTCGGGGGAGCATATTCTTGAACTTCCACAAATATTTTCAGTTAAAGGATTGCTGGTGTTGATAAGAACCATTGAAACTATGAACCTGACTGCCGGCCAAGACTTGGCGATATGCTCAAACCTTCCATCCTCATCTTCGCTATATCCCATTGTTTTTCCGATTGATTTATGAGAGCACTCACAAGCAAGTCTGGGTTAGAGCTCGAGCACAGTTTGACAGTGTGAACCCCAGATGATGGAACCCAATGATCTTTATAAACATAGATCGAAGCCCCATTACCTATTACCCAACAAGATTCATCACCAACAAACTTCCTAACGGAAAGCATACTGCGCCACACCATAGATTGCATAAGAGTACTCCCATAGTTCCAAAAATTCCTTCCAATTAGGTATTTCTTCTTCAAAATCAACACCCACCACGAATCTTGTTCGGTCAAAATTCGCCATACCAACTTCATTATAAAGGCTCCGTTCACACACCCAAACTCTATGATACCCAGGCCCCTGCTATTTTTGGGTAATTGGAAGTAGTGCCAAGCTTTCAAATAGAGATGCCAACCTTCTTTAGTGTGCCCCCACCAAAAATCGCAAATGATGGCATTCTTAGCATCTGTGCAAACTTTGGGGAGAAGAGTGGTGGCCAAGAAATACGGAGGTATGGAAGAGAGAGAGGACTTAATAAGAGTGGTCCTCCCCGCATGAGAGAGGACATTTGACGTCCACCCTTTAGTTTGTTCTTCATTTTTTGCTCAACAAACTCGAAAGCTTTCCTTTTTGACTTGTCAATGAAGAGAGGACTCCCAAGATATGTTTCATCATTCTTCATACTAGGTACTTCCATCATCCTAGCAAGATTTTCTCGTAGATTCTTTTGCACATTTTTACTAAAATGAATAGCAAACTTAAAGAAATTAGCCTTTTGACCTGATAGATCCTCATAGAAATTTAAGGCATTTTTGATGTGCTGCAGCTCTTGGGTGTTAGCATGGCCAAAAATGAATAAGTCATCAGCATAGAGTGGGTAAGAGATGGCCATACCTGACCTACCGATCTTGATCCCAAGAATGTACTTCTCTGTCATTAAATTATTAAGCAGTCGAGAGAGGTTTTTTGAGTAAATGACAAAGAGATAAGGAGATAGTGGGTAGCCCTGTCTAAGCCTTCTTGTTGGTTTAATGTACCCTGTAACTTCTCCATTGACAACCACCGAAAAGCTTGTAGAGACGTAGTTGTAAATCCAATCGCAAAACTTGTCTGCAAAACCAAAGCCTTTCAAGACCTGGATCAAGAACTTCCATTCAATGCAGTCATAAGCTTTAGACATGTCTAGATTTAGAGTCATCAAACATCTCGCCCCATAGGCATTACGTAGCATAGTGAGAACCTCCTGAGCAATCACCACATTATTAGTAATATTTCAGGGCAATTGTACTTGATATGTCCAAACTGGTGACAATAGTGGCATTGCACTTTAGACTTATATCCCTTATTCCGTTTAGGTCTCAAGGCTAGACGCATGCATATGTGATGCACGTCTCCGCATGGAGGATGAGGGTGACAATATAGAGACAGAACTCTCTCTCTCTCTCTCTCTCTCTCTCTCTCTCTCTCTCTCTCTCTCTCTCTCTCTCTCTCTCTCTCTCTCTCTCTCTCTCTCTCTCTCTCTCTCTCTCCCTCCCTCCCTCCCTCCCTCCCTCCCTCCCTCCCTCCCTCCCTCTCTCTCTCTCTCTCTCTCTCTCTGATATTTTATTATACCGTGGAAAAGACCGAAACAATCCCATTGCTATCCATCTTTATTATTTATGGTAATAATATTATGACTACAATAATCAAGTATATTTCTTAGTGCAATCCTTGATCTTCATCACCCCGCAACCTTGCCCATATTTATAAAATTGATGGTAATTCATAAGCAATTCAGATGATAGGTTTGGAGACCAAGGACCTTTATTTAAAGAATCTCCTAACCCATCAATAATACACGATCAAGGGACATAAATCTTTATCCATGGAGAGATATAATCATCCAAACACAACCCTCCATGAAAAGCTACCACAACTCAAGTGGCAATATGGGCCACATCTAGCTCATTAAATTGGTTGATCCAATCAAATGGGTCGAATCTAACATTCTCACTCGGACCACATTGTCAACAAAATCTTATTCCACAAAACTTGAACGTAATAAATTCAATGGTATGGTCATGGCAACGTAATACATCATTTAACAATATACGTACGACCTTCCATGTACTACACTACCATTGAACACCACTAACAAAGAAACTTTACACAGGTAATTAACTTTATGAATTAGCTCTAATGGCTATTCTTTGGTCCAAACTATGATGTTAAAAAGTAGGTATTTAGCCAAATGTCCAACCTTTATGTATACAATATCATGGAGAGACAGAAAATTAAACCACAAGATCAGCATTATATAAAAATATGATAGCGTACCTTAATTAAATGGTACGATAGCTTTACACATATATAAAAAAGCTAACAAATTCCTTATGGATCATATGTTTCTTATACAAAGCAGGTGACAATGCTTTTTTAGTGGATTCACAATCATTACTCGTATTCTTATATACTCAATAGACACATGATGATCGTGTATCACCATTCTAACAACAAGATACTTTATGTCTATATGCTTAGACTCATTGAAACTCTTGTTGTTCTTGGAGAATAATACACCAGCAAATTATCACAAAAAATCTATAATGCTCTGGAGATAGAATTTATAAATCGAAGCCCAATGATAAAATTTCACTGCCATAATGTGCTTGTGAAGTAAACTCATAGCAACGAACAAACTCAACCTCCATAGTAGAAGAAGCTATCAACTTCTAGCTGAGGCTCTTCCATGAAATGGCACCTCTAGCAACTATGAATACACTTTTGATGTAAATTTTTTATTATCGAGGTACCCAATAAAATCTGAGTCTAAATATTCAATCATCTCCACATGATCATACTTTTTATATATAAACATTTAGTTTTTTTTGCTTCTTGCAAATATCGCAATATCTTCTTTACAACCTTATATGATCCATCACTGGATCACTCAGATATCTCCCTAATATTCCAATAACATAGCAAATGTATAGTCTTGTACTTGTTTATGCATACATCAACCTCCCAACTAATAATGGATAAAGAATTACTTCCATTTGCTTACTTTCTAAATCATTTCTCAGACATTGAGCTTTAATAAATTTATTACCCTAACAATTAATTGGTGTTTTACTATGAGAGTGATTTGCATATCTTTTCAATGTAATGCTTTTGAGACAATAAAGAATCACTACCAATCTATCAGTGTGAATCTCTATTCCAATGTACTGCAAATAAAATATCATTCATAAATAAAACTAAAAATATGAAGTTACGTCTACTAACCTGAAGATATAAACATTGATCAATAGTGTTCTCAATGAAACCAAATGAAGAAATCACATTATTGAATTTTATATGCCATTGACGGGAAGCAAATTTAAGTTTCATGAAAATAATAGTATAACTGCAGCGATCAAGTATACTTTTGTATGCAATCATTTATCTTCCTCACCCTCCCACCTTGTCTTTGTATGTAAAATTGATGAGAATTCACAAGCAATTCTGATGATGGGTTTGGGGACCAAGGACCACGATCTATTTATAGAATCTCTTAACATACCAAGATGACACGATCAAGGAAAATAACTCTTCATCCATGGAGAGACACAACCCTTTATGTACGAAGGGTCACAACCCTCCATTAAAGACTAGCTCAACTCTATTGATGATATTGGTCACATCCAGACGATTAAATGCACCGATCTAGATTTGTTGGTAGCAACTCTAGATTGGAATACAATATGTAATAGTGCTCATTTCCCTAGGAGTTCGAGAATTCTTCCCTCTCCAAAACAACTTGTCCCAACCAACGAAATAACCAAGTGGTTCAAGTGAGTAGGCTACCATGAGCTCAAACTTTCTCTAGTTTGATGATCATATCGGCCCACTTGCCTTTGGACTCAGTCTAATACATGTCCGTACAAGAGGGATTGTGCATGGCGCCTAAGATCATCTCCACCGGCCTCCGAACTAGGAGGACCTCCTAAGCACTGTGGGTCCCATTTTGGCAGCCACCTCATCAAAATATCCTAGTTGAGAGAAGGTACCCTCCAACGGCCTCCGAACTAGGAGAACCTCCTAAGCACTATGGGTCCCTTTTGGCAGCCACCTCATCAAAATATCCTAGTTGAGAGAAGGTACCCTCCAACGGCCTCCGAACTAGGATATCCTAGTTATTTTACACCAAACCCCCCATATTTGTAACTTATCCAAACCCTCCAAATTACATCAAACGGGTAAAAAGTAACTGTTGGACTTTGGATGCAGCGTTGGACATATAAAAAATTATTTATAAAAGCTGAGGGGTTTTTATAAAAAATATATTAATTTATTTGTTCGGAGGCTCCGAAGGACCTCTGTTGTATGTGGAGTCGTTCGGAGGCTCCAAACAAACAAGACCCACGTGGGACGTCACCTCAGCCTTCAGAACACCAAACGGAGCAGATTAGAGCACCGTCTGTCCGCTCGGAGAGCCACGTCCTCCTTCAGAGCTCTCTTCGAAGGCCGTTGGAGATGCTCTAGGTTTAGGCCCACCATCTGTCTTTCCAACTTTACCAAATCAACGCCTTATTAGGCCTAGTTATCTAGGGCCAGTATCTAGCAACTGTTGCATAGCAACCTCCATTGAGCCCCATGGGGACAATTGGTCCACTAATTGTTGGGACCCGGATTTAGTCCCCACCTGGCAGGGACGGATCCAGAAATCGAACCTTGGGGGGGGGGGGGGGGGGGGGGGGCGGTGTTAAAAAGATATTGGGGGTGTCTTAAATTTTGTTAAAAAATCAAGAAGGTGAACTTAATAATCTTAGTTAATGTTATTATAATATGGGGTTCTCTTTCGAATCTAGGAGGGGCGATCGCTCCCACACGTCCCCCTTGGATCCATCCCTGCCACCTGGGCTTACTTCGTCTACGCCCGACAAGTGCCCTTGTCTTCTATGACACAGCGGGCCTTGCTCCACCGAGCCTTCCCTCTATGATTTCGGATGTGCAGCCCACATTGCTGGTGTTGGGGTGTCCATCCCCCCCATGTCGGTAGAGACAGACGTCGGATCCGGACTCGGTGTTGCATTGGGTCTCGGGTTGGCTTTGCAACAGACCACTGCGTGGCCCCGGCTATTGCCGAGTCAATTCGTGCGCCTGCATTGCTAGGATATGGAGTCTTGGTACTGAATGCAGACTGTCGGGTGCCTGGGCGAATCATATGTAGAGTCTGGGATCCGAGCTGCAGTGTATATCGCCTTGGTGCATGTACAGGGCGCCCGGGCGAATCCTATGCAGGGTCTGGGAGCCGATCTGTAGACTCAGGCGCCTGGACGAATCGGGGCTGGGTTCGGAAACTCCAAGCAACAGGAGGTGATGCTCGGACGGATTTACAATGGCTCCCCCCATGTCCCAGACTGCCCAGACGGGAATAATGTTAGGATTTGGTATAGAGAACGAATGAAGGGCAGGGGGTCTTGAGAGAAAAGAAGAAAAAGGATTCTAGGGTTGGTCGAACCTTAAGGAACGTGGGTGTAGATCTTGTTGGAGGAAGAAACAAGGAGTCGGGTGTATATTATTGTTGTTGCCACCATTGATAATGAACCTCACCCCTATTACTCAGAGTGATTTTATTCAAAGGGTTTCCGTTTAAATACGTGTGTCCCTCTATTCTATGAGATTGCTTGTTTTAATTGTATTGTGTTGATTATAGGGCTGGCAATTTTGGACCCTACACGGTAGACCCAACACGACCCGACCCGACACAAAGTTAGTGGGTTTGGGTTAAACGGGTTGTGAACGGGTTGACACGATAGACCCGTTTAATAAAAGGGTCGGGTCCGGGTTTAGGGTCTGGACACGGTAGACCCGGGAAGACCCGTTTAAAATTCAACAGTTCGTGTCGGGTCTACCCGCAATCTGATACTGTAATATGTAGTACCAGCAGGTCTATCGGGTCAGGTTGGGTCGAATCGGATTGGGTCGGATCCAGTCAACTGAATAGATCCGAGTGGTAAACGGATCTTATCGGGCCTACCCGTTTATAAGCGGGTCGGGTCCGGGTTTAGGATCTATACAAGATTAGCTAAACGGGTCGGGTCTGGATCTAGAGGTTTTAGACCCGACCCGACATGACCCATTGACTCTCCTAGTTGATTGTGCTCTCATCTTGCTTGTCTCGAGTGAAGCGTTTGCATCCCTATCAACCGGGACCCTCTATTAGTACCCAATGTTTTAAACTTTTAATGATGGATTGTAATGGCACCCTAAGCTTCTCTCTAAATGTCCAACCAATCGCTGCCCTCCGCCCCTGTCGCTCCCTTGCCAAGTGCAAAGGAGCCTTTTGTATGAACTTCCAATACATGAGCTCAACCCAAGCCAAACATGAACCCGAGAATCAATTGGTTGGGTACATGTCATTAGGCACACATGTTCATGCCTAGTTCTAGTCCATGTTATTAGGTACAACAAGGTAAGGCATTTGTATGGAACCAGAGCCGAGAAACTTAGGGGCTGTTTGGCTTAAGGTTTATGCCATTTCTCTGTTTCAGGTAGAACGTGATGGCACAATCCTCAGGTTGTGATAGCTGAACCTAGATTTTTTGGCACAAAAACACATAAATAGCGTTAGCACACCTTTCAAAAAAAAAAAAAACACATAAATAGTGTTTGGTATGCAGTAAGACAGAACATACAACAGAAAAATATAGAAATAATATTTACGATGCAACAAGTCACTACAAAAAAAAATATTTTTTACCGACGAAAATGTACCGTCGATAAAAGTATATTTCCGTCGGTAAATATTTATCGCGACGGACTGAATTTCCGTCGCTGACCTTCAAAAATATTGGTGTCGTGAATGAATTTTGTGACGATATATTTTTTCCGTCAGTAATACAAATTAATACCAACTAATATTTTTTAGCCGTCGACAATATTTAATTATTTAATAAAAAATAATGTAGTTTATTACTGACGGAAATATAGAGTCCATCGGTATAGATACATATATTACCGACGGAGGCAATTATTCCTATCGGTGTTAATTATTAAAAATTATTACTTTAATTTATTAATACCGACGGAAGAACTTTCGACCGTTGGTAATATATCTATATTTATCGACGGGTATAATAATTTTCGTCGGTAAAGACTAATATATTACCGACGGATATGTATTACCGTCGGTTAATATTATTTAAAATCTATTATATAAAATTATTTTTACCGACGAAAATAATATAATCTATCGATAATAAAACATGAATTTTAAAAAATAAAATAGCTAAAAACTAGTTATTTAATTCCTGTCATTTACCATAATACACAAAATTATCACAATTCCATATTACACATAATTACCACAATGCCATAAGTATATCATAATTATCATAATACACAAAATTATCAAAATTAATAACAATATATAAAATTATCATAATATTACAGACAATACATAAAATTAGCACAATACCACATTTACCACAACATATATTACTGGATAATCACATATCGATAATTTATAATACACTAAAATAATATTAATTTTATAATATTATAAAATTAATTTTATATAATCAAAAAGAGACGGGAAGCTGTCGCTCGGCAACAACGCTGGTGCTAGCACCCCTGACGTCGCAATCTTGTAATTAACAACATATATTTGTTAAATAGATGATTGATATATATAACTATATAATTATAAATTTGACTTATCCCCTCAAAATTATATGCTAATTAGTAAGTCATAAGTTAGTATGTTTCGGATTATGAAGTTGGTTTGGATTCGATCGAATCGTTATCGGATCGTTTCCGATAATTCAGAGTTGGATGTTTTTTCGTATTTCAGACTAGCAAGTAAATATTTAGTAGATATTTTAAGATTTTACCCTTCGATTGACTAATTTAGAGTATTAAGACACATAGATACACCACCATCAAGATTTGTTATAATTGTGGCAATAGAATTAATTCTGAGTGTAAATATTTTTC
The DNA here is from genome assembly GCA_947650365.1 of Chamaelirium japonicum. NCBI lineage: Eukaryota > Viridiplantae > Streptophyta > Magnoliopsida > Liliales > Melanthiaceae > Chamaelirium > Chamaelirium japonicum. The sequence continues at coordinate 37,923,109 of OX393552.1, forward strand.
ATTTGTGGGATGGCTTGATTAGTGAAATTTTGGATGTAAATATTTTTCCTTTGTGGGATGGCTTGATTAGTGGGATTTTATTATTATTTCAAACTTTGTAAACTCTATATATAGTGAATAAAATCAATCAAGCAAATTGTCTTGTTTTTGTAAATCCTTTATGGTATCAGAGCAATAACCGCTCTCTATGAAGGCCACTTCAAAAACTTCCCCATCATCGATCGCTGATCCATACCACATTCATCATTCTGATAGCCCAACTGCAGTCCCTGTCTCTCCGGCGCTTTCGGGTGACAACTACGGGACATGGATCTGTGCCATCACGATGGCATTGCGTGTCAAGAACAAACTAGGGTTTGTTGATGGCACTTTCTCCAATCCAAAGGATGACAATGATGAATTCAACTGGGCAAGGTGCAATGACCTGGTCAGTAGTTGGCTTCTCAATTCTGTCTCTTCTGATATTCGAAATAGTATCCTCTATAATGATATTGCCAAAGATATCTGGGACGATCTCAAAGATTGATTCTCCCAATCAAATGCCCCTAAACTCTATCAGTTAAAACGATCTATCTCTATATTGAAACAAGAAAATTTATCTATTTCTACATACTATACTCAATTGAAATCTCTGTGGGATGAGTTGAATTCTATCACATCTGTCACTCCTTGTATGTGTGGCTCCGAAAAATCTACGGTCGAACTCATGAATCAAGATCAGGCCATGGAATTCCTCCATAGCCTTCATTATCGTTTTTCTACAATTCGTAGTCAAATCCTTCTCATAGATCCATTTCCTGGGACTGCAAAAATCTATTCCCTTATTCGTTCGCTGGCGATCCCAATGATTGAATTAGCTGTGCTCCTCACAGGTTATTATGGCAACCAACGATCCTTCGGGGTTCAAGGGGGATGCCCTTCATATTCCAATCACAAACGTCATCGCCCGTTTTGCGAGCATTGCAATCGTCATAGCCATAGCAAGGCGACATATTTCAAACTCAATGACTATCCTCCAAATCCAAAAGAAAATGCTCCTCATACTACCTCATTTTCTGGGCCCCCTCAATTGACCCAAGAGCAATATATGAAGTTCATCAATCTGATCTCAGTGCTATCTGAAAATAGCCCTACTCTATCTGCGAATCTTATAGGTATGGATTTTCCTTATTCGTCTTCTACATGGATAGTAGACTTATGGGAGAAAATCTTCGTGTCGACCCGAAGACTTCGCCGCACCAGTCAATTGAAATTCAAGTCGAAGATCGTTGTTCGATCTATTGATTGGAGTTGCCGTTCTCAATTCACAAGCAGAGAGAGAAGTAATCAGAGGATAGACACGAGATGTGATCTCGGAGTTCAGTTGAAGCCTATGTCTCCGTGCTATAGGGAGCAACCCGAATACACTAACTCTTTTCTCGAAGTGACCTCGACAGGCCGAGTGTCATTGATGCCTCTTCGATCTCTTCGAAGATAAGAAGAAGAAGATCGAGGAGAGGTGAAGGATAGGAAGTTAGAAAATTCCAGAGCTCTGGTTTCTGAAAATCAGATCTCAGAACTGGAAATCGGATCATTTACATTCGAAGGGTCTGCTATTATAGAATTCTCGAAGAGGAATTCTAGGGTAAATGGCGGTTTCTGGTTGCTTCTGGAAGAAACTCCAAGCAGGGCAGGTGGGTCCTGCGGCTGTCTCCTGGGGATTCCACAGGCAGGAACGATGGGTCCCGCGGTAGTCTTCGTGGGCCCACTAGGCAGGGCCGGTGGGTCCCGTTGCAGTCTTCGGGGACCCACCAGGCAGGGCCGGTGGGTCCCGTTGCTTGTAGGTTTCTTGCCAAAATTTGCACCCACAAGACTCAGATGTATCAAACCACATATGTTTTTCACTTTCTTTATTCACTTCTTATTATGATGCTCCACCAAATTTTACAGTACAACTGCCTGATAGAACACAATCAATAGTTGTCCATATTGGAATAGTCAAAATTAATTCTTCTTTAATCTTGAAAAATGTCTTCTATGTTTCATTATTTAAATTTAATTTATTTTCTATTTCACAATTAACCATTCTCAACAACTGTAATGTGATTTTCTCACATACAAATTGTTTATTTCAGGACTTTTCGACGAAGCGAAGGATTGATCATGCTAGCCTAAAAGATGGACTCTACCTCCTTAGCACTGATTCTATCTTTTCTGTTCAAGGGATGAATAAAGAAGATCTCTGGCATTGGCGTCTAGGGCATCCTTCTCTACCTCGTTTTTGATTTCTAGCTAGTCAATTTGACTTTATAAAATTTGTTCCCAATTGTTCTTGTTATGTATGCCCTCGGGCGAAGCAACCTAGACTTTCTTTTAATAAAAGTATTTCGGTTTCAAAAATAGCATTTGAATTAATTCATTGTGATATCTGGGGATCGTTTTCTTTGCCCTTCAATAGTGGATGTCGATATTTTTTGACTATTGTTAATGACTTCACAAGATGTACTTGGCTTTATCTTATGAAAAACAAATCTGAAACTGAATCATTATTGTTTTATTTCTTTAATTATGTCCAAAAAAATTTCAATAATAAAATATCAAATATCAATTCGGAAGATGGTGATATTTTTCTTCCACAACTCCAAACATTTCATTCTGATAATGGAATAGAATTTCTCAAAAATTCTTTTCAATCATGGTTACACAAAAATGGGATTACATATCAACGCAGTTTCATTCACACACCACAACAAAATGGTGTGATTGAACGTAAACATCGACATCTTCTTGATGTTGCTAGAGCTTTACGTCTTCAAGCTCATCTTCCCTTAATATTTTGGGGTGAATGCGTTCTTACAGTGGTACATCTCATTAACAAAATGCCAACTCCATTACTAAAGTACAAATCACCTCATAAAGTTCTTTTTAACTTTAAACCTGATTATACTGCACTTCGAGTGTTTGGATGCTTATATTATACACGAAATACAAACATAAAATATAAGTTTGATCCTCGTGTAAATCCAGGAATTTTTTTTGGATACCCATATGGCCAAAAAGAATACCGAGTTTATGATATGCAATCTAATTCAATTTACACATCACGTGATATTATCTTCCATGAAACAATATTTTCTTTCCACGCCATGGACTATCCTACCCTACATAAACCTGTTCATGTGAACCCTATGGAAGATATTGATATCTCTGAGGAATCACCCTCAATCACCTCTTCATCACAAGAGTTACCATCACCAGCAATTGAGGTCACTGCTGAATCTATGGAGCCTATTGAACCAATCGCAGAAGTCATTCCACGCCCATCTCGAGTCAAACAACCTCCAATTCGGTTGCGTGATTACCTATGTTCCGCAACGTCATAAGCAACAAAACACCCTCTTGCCTCTTATTTTAATCTCTGTAATCACCACACTTATTACAAATGATGAACCCCAATTTTTCACACAAGCCATGAAACATTCAGTGTGGAAAGAGACTATGTCACAAGAAATCAATGCACTTGTCCAAAATAATACATGGACTCTTACTGATCTTCCAATTGGGAAACAACCAATTGGTTGCAAATGGATTTATAAAATTAAATATAATTCAAATGGTACGATTCAGCAATATAAAGCTCGTTTGGTTGCAAAAGGCTACACACAAACTGAAGGTATCGACTACCATGATACTTTTGCACCGGTTGCCAAATTAGTAACTGTTCGACTTCTTATAGCCATTGCTTCCATCAAGGGTTGGACACTCTACCAACTTGATGTGAATAATGCATTTCTCCAAGGCGATCTTAATAAAGAAATCCATATAAAATTACCACCTGGTTTTTCATGCTAGGGGGAGCACAAGGTGTGCAAATTAAATAAGTTATTATATGGTCTTAAACAGGCATCGAGATAATGGTTCTCTAAATTTTCATCAGTCCTAATTTCCAAAGCATTTATTCAATCTATAGCTGACTATAGTCTCTTCACCTACAAACAAGGTGATCTACATTTGTTTGTTTTAGTATACATTGATGATATCATCATCACCGAAAATAATGATATTGCAATCAATAATCTCAAATAATCTCTAGCCAAGACCTTCTCCCTCAAAGATCTTGGCAATCTCAAATATTTTCTAGGTATTGAGGTATCTCGCTCCTCTAAAAGTATATTTTTATCCCAGCGAAAATATATCTTAGACATATTGCAAGATACGGGTATGACAGGTGCTCGCGTCTCTATGTTTCCAATGGAGCAAAATATTCAACTCCTACCTACTAATGGTGATCCAATTCCAGATCTATTCATCTATCATCGGCTTATCGGTCGCTTGCTTTATTTAACGGTAACCCGTCCTGATATACAATTTTTCGTCAATACTTTGAGTCAATTTATGCAATGACTCATAACCTCTCATCTTAATGCCGTACTCTACGTGTTTTACGATTTTTAAAAGGCACACTTGGCTACGGCCTTTTTCTTTCATCATCCAACAATCTTCATATTAGTGGTTATACAGATTCGGATTGGACAGGATGCCCTGTTACAAGGCGTTCCACTACAGGTTATTTTACACTGCTTGGTAATAGTCCAATCTCATGAAAATCTAAACGGCAACCTATAGTTTTCCGATCTTCAACGGAAGCTGAATATCGTGCTCTAGCGATATTATTATCTGAGCTACAATGGCTTAAAGATATTTTAGTTGATCTTGGTATATCACACCCTGAAACAATGTATGTCTTTTGTGATAACAAAGCTGCTATTCACATAGCAGAGAATCCAATATTTCATGAACGCACTAAACACATTGAAATAGATTGTCATTTTGTGCGTGAAAATATTAAAACTAAACTTATATCTCCACAATATATTCATTCTTGTAATCAAATTGCAGATATTTTAACAAAACCACTTGATACTGACAAAGTTCAGAAGTTACGAAGCAAGTTGGGCGTTGTCGACCTCACATCTACCGCTCTAACTTGAGGGGGAGTATTAAGACACATAGATATACCGCCATCAAGATTTGCTATAATTGTTGCAATGGAATTAATTATGGATGTAAATATCTTTTTTTTGTGGGATGGCTTGATTAGTGAAATTTTGGGTGTAAATATTTTTCCTTTGTGAGATGGCTTGATTAGTGGGATTTTATTATCATTTCAAACTTTGTAAACTCTAAATATAGTGAATAAAATCAACCAAGCAAATTGCCTTGGTTTTGTAAATCCTTTTTAGAGTCTAAGTGTTAGAAAATCATAAGTTAACGTGTTTTGGATTATGAAGTTGGTTTGGATTCGATCGGATCGTTATCGGATCGCATCCGATAATTTAGACTTGGATGTTTTTTTTGTATTTCAACTTATGTGCAAGTGTTTAGTAGTTATTTTAAGATTTTACCCTTCGATTGACTAATTTAGAATCTAAGTGTTAGAAAATCATAAGTTAGTGTGTTAATTTTGGATTATAAAGTTGGTTTGGATTTGATTGGATCATTATCGGATCGCATCCGATAATTCGGACTTGGATGTTTTTTTATATTTTGGACTTACGTGCAAGTATATAGTAGTTATTTTAATATTTTACCCTCCGATTGACTAATTTAGAGTCTAAGCGTTGGAAAATCATAAGTTAGCGTGTTTCAGATTATGAAGTTGGTTTAGATTCGATTGGATCGTTATCGGTGTGGGTGCAAATTTTGGTAAGAAGTCTGCAAACAGCGGGACCCACCGGCCCTGCCTAGTGGGCCCCCGAGTACTACAGCGGGACCCACCAGCCCTGCCTGGTGGGCCCCCGGAGACTACAGTGGGACCCACCGGCCCTGCCTGGTGGGCCCCTGGAGACAACAGCGGGACCCACTGGCCCTGCCTGGTGGGACCCCGGAGACTACAGCGGGACCCACCGGCCCTGCCTGGTAGGCCCCCTAAAGCGGCAGCGGAGCCCACCAGCCTTACCTGGAGGATCCCCAGATACGACAGCAGAAACCGCCATTTACCCCGGAATTCCTCCCAGAGAACCCTATAAATAGCAGAGCCTTCGAATGTAAAAGGATCGAACTCTCAGTTCTAAAAACCAGAGCTCTGGGATTTCCAACTTCCCATCTACCATCTCTCTTTGATCTTCTTCTCTCCTTCGAAGAGATCAGAGTGTTTCTAGTGATACTCGGCCTGTCGAGATCACTTCGACATAAGTGTTAGTGAATTCGGGTTGCTCCCTATAGCACGGAGACGTAGGCTTCGGCTGAACTCCGAGATCACCTCTCGTGTCTACTCTCTGATTGCATCTCTCTGTTTACATATCAAAAGCTTCAACTTCGATCAACAGATCGACCAACGATCTTCGACGTCAACTTCAACTCCAATTGACTGGTGCTGCGAAAGTCTTTGGGTCGGCACGAAGATTTTCCCCCACAATCGGATCGTATCTGATAATTTGGACTTCGATGTTTTTTTTGTATTTCGAACTTACGAGCAAGTTTTAAATAGATATTTGAATATTTTACCCTCCGATTGACTAATTTAGAGGTTAAGCATTGGAAAATCATAAGTTAGCGTGTTTCGGATTTTGAACTTGAATTAGATTCGATCGGATCGTTATCGAATCGTATCCGATAATTCGGACTTGGATGTTTTTTTGTATTTTGGACTTGCGAACAAGTCCGAAGTAGATATTTTAAGATTTTACCCTTCGATTGACTAATTTAGACTCTAAAAGTTGGAAAATCATAAGTTAGCGTGTTTCGGATTTTGAACTTTGTTTGGATTCAAACGGATCGTTATTAGATCGCATCCAATAATTCAGACTTTGATATTTTTTTATATTTTGGACTTGTGAGGAAGTCCGAAGTAGATATTTTAATATTTTACCCTCCGATTGACTAATTTAGAGTCTAAGCGTTGGAAAATCATAAGTAGCGTGTTTCGGATTTTAAAGTTGGTTTGGATTCGATCGGATCGTAATCGAATCGCATCCGATAAGTCAGACTTGGATATTCGACTTCTTAAAACATATAATATTTTGATAATGAAAGTTCGAAATAAAACATTTGTCAACATAATCAAAATTTTGATGATGTGCACGAAGAAGATATATCGACTGTTTGGTCACGTTTCTGTGAGATCTCCAATCATCCAGTTGATGTCCCTATCTCAATAGAACCATTTAGAAGACCAACCGAAGGACCAGTGGAAGGACTAGCCTCATCATCATCATTGGATACAATTAGGGCATCATTCTCATATGCCCAAAAGTGACAATCCATTTGGTCGACCTCGGTCGGTGGGCTTGCACGCATCACAGCCGCACGATGGCAAGCAACCCGAAGTGAATCATACTCCAACTGATTGCATGCGGTTTTAATGTGCGTTGGGCCCCACCAACGGGGCTGACCAACTGAAGGAGATTTGAACTCCTAGAAAAATGTTCCCGCAATTAGGAACTGCCAACACTCCATAACACATGGAGTTGGCAACAAAAGTTAGCAAACGAGTTAGCTATACAATTACTACTCTCTCCTATACAATTACTGCTTCCACCACTTTCCAATGGTAAAGGCTCGATACAATCATGCGAGCCACGTAGCACGGAGGTATCATGACCATCCATTGGATATGCAATTGGGGGCTAAGTGCTTTCACATGAAGAACAAAGAGAGAGAGAGAGAGAGAGAGAGAGAGAGAGAGAGAGAGAGAGAGAGAGACTTGGAGAAGGGACAGCACTCGGAGTCGCACCTAGAGGAGGGACAACGATATGTTTTCTCAAAAAAAAAAAAATACATATGATCTGCGAGAAGAGAGAGCGAGAGAGAGGAGAGAGAGGAGAAAGAGGAGAGATTTGCTCTAAAACAAATGTTTTGCATGATCTGCAAAGAGAGAGAGAGAGAGAGAGACCTGAAATATGCTCTCTATAAAAAAAAACAATGAGAAAGAGAGAGATGGAGTTGCTCTAAAAAAAAACCATGTTTTGCATTATATGCATGCGCACACGCACATACACACACACAGAGTTGCTCTTAAAAAAAAACCTTATTTTGCATAATCTGCACACACACAGAGGCCGCTCGAAGTCGGAGGGGCGTCGCTCGAGTCGCAGGAGAGAAGGGGGTTGTGCGATCTAGGTTTTTTGAAGAGGAGTCTTACCTTGAGGCCTTGCTCGAAGTTACACGTCGTCGCGGGATAAAGCTGGTCGATTGGGATTTATGGAGGAGGGTGTTGCTCGAAGTCGCAGACTTGGAGGAGGGTCATCACAGCGTCATTTGCGATCAGGATAGTTGGGCACATATATGGTTGTTCGGCACGGTTAAATGGGATAATCACTTGGGTTCAGCTATCACAACCCGGGGAGCGATTAAAAATTGTTCCGCGATTCTTTGATCTACGGCAAGTAAAACTTAGGGCACAAGGAACAAATTCAACAGAAAAAACCAACCAAACATGTGTTTTGCATCAGGCATAGAATATAATCCTAGCCAGAATTGTGCCCGCGACATGATACCAAACAACCCCTTATACTCTAATTTTTCGAATATTATCATTTGATATAGTTGCAAGGACTTTTGTATGCATGCAAATCGTTCTTGTATCTTGTTCTAAACAAATTAAATTATTCTACCAATGGGCTCTAGGCCTGGTGGTACTTCCTCTCTTCCATGTTGGAGAGGTTCTATGTTTAACTCTTGGTACGGACACCGTAGAGCGCATTTTTCCTCTAATTCTAATTCAAATCTAACATGGTAATAAAATGTGTAGATCATAGTCACTATTTCTATTAGTTTTCTAGACTGGTTGGCCAACAAGTGTCACATTTTTTACCTCTCTGAAGATGTGACTAAATCTAAAAATTGGAGGAATAAAAGCTCAAGTACACAAGGAAGCTTGAAATTTGTTTTAAACTTTATTCGAAACAAACTACCCCGGGGGGACGAGTAAGAACAATTTCGTTCAACCTCAGCATCTCCAATCCTATATCAAATGAGCCATCAAATTTAAATTTGATGCAAGCGAGCTAAAAAGCGGCTCTAGCCCTACACCAAATTTTTATCAAATTTCTCCATCAAATTGGCAGGATTGGAGCCCCCATCAAATTTCTACATATCAAATCCCAATGGCTAGATTCTTCCCCCAATAGTCATATTCGAGCTCCTTCTACACCAATTTCATCCCCCACCCCATTTTCCTTCGACAAGCACTTGCAACTCCACTCCGACGAACACATGCACCTCCACTCCGGCGACCACAATCCCCTCCGAAAATTTGGTGTAAGATTGGAGTGCTCCACATCAAATTAGTTTTCATCATATTTGAATCATATGATGTAGGACTGGAACAGTCCACATCAAGCTGAGATTTTAACCTAATCTATATTAAATCTGATGAAAACTTTGATGTAGGATTGGAGATGCTTGATGTAGCAATCCTCTCTCTCTCTCTCTCTCTCTCTCTCTCTCTCTCTCTCTCTCTCTCTCACACACACACACACACACACACACACACTAGTCCATTTCAAGGCATGTATGTCATTTCACAATATTCAGAAATGATGAAAAGCCCTCGAAATGGACCAATGAGAGAGAAGGGAATGCCCCAACCCCTTTAAGAAGGTCGGAACAAAATTGTTCTCGAGGGCAATGCATGTCCATTAATGATCGTCTCCCCTATGGGTTATTGACGCTTTGGGGAGCTATATATGAAGATCCCAATTTCACTGACCACAATTTATGGTCACGGGATGAATCCTAGGGATATGCCACCACCACCAGCCGCCGCCCACCACCTCCCACTACTGCTCACAATCACCCTCCGCCGCCGCTCGCCACTGCACATCGGCCACCACCCGCCACCGACGTCGATGGTAGTCGGTGGGGGTGGTGGCCGGTGGGGTGGTGTCCAGTAGCAGAGGTAGGGATGGTCGGCAAGCGACGACAATAGTTGGTGGGAGGCGGACGATGGTGGCGACAGTAGGTGGTGGCCGATGGGGTGGTGTCTAGCGGCAGAGGTAGAGATGGCCGGCAAGCATCTGCAGCGGTCGATTAGCAATCGACAACGATAGTTGGTGGGAGACGGACGAAGGTGGTGGCTAGGGCTATAAACAGATCAGATACGGAGTGGATACCATGCTATATGATATCCATATTCGTCTAGATAATAAGTGTAACTATCTGAATCCGTATTCTCTCGGAGTATCCGGATTTAGATAATATCCATAGTCATTATATAACATATAAACATTTATTGTCATAATTTGTGCGTTTATGTTGTGTGGGGGTGGTGGGGACATTGGCCTGAACGTGGATGTGGGGGCCATCGGCCGACACTCCGTGCAATGAACGTTGTACTGACAGCTGGCCGATGCTCCACACACACGCATGTTTATGTCCGCATGTTTGACTGAAAATAGAAAAAGAAATAGATAAGGCCCACTTTTTGTGTCCGCAGAAGCTTAGCCAAACGTAGCCTTAAACCGGATCGGCCGAACAGCCCGAGATCTGATCGGATTTTATTCCCACCGAACCCATGGGCTCACTAGAAAACGAACCAACGCCAGCTGTCCACGAACCGCGTTAGGGCAGAAAAACCGCGTACTACGATATAAAGGGGTCGACCATGCCAGAAGGACCGCCAATAAAAGATGCCGACACCAGCCCTGTCGAGCGCTTTTGAATCTCCACAAAATTTAACGAGTAATGCTATTTGAACAATCTCCATCGACAAAAAAACTTGACAAACCAGACGCATACATACACTGGTTGGCGGGGCCTAGGGCTCAGCCAGTGCATCGGCACTCGCTCGCACCAAGCGGGCCCCGCCGGTATATAATACAGCTGGACTTCGAGATGCGTGGCAGAAGCCTTTAAGCTTTCCACCTAACCTTAGGACGATCACTGTTCCGCATTATGCCGGCCTCTGGCTGCCTCTGCTCCTTTCTCCTATGCGCTGGATCGGAGTTCAACGGTACAGATCAATTTGGAAAACTAAAGTTTTCAATCTCCACCGTTGAATCCGGAGCGAGGGAAGCGAGGCACCCAGCAACAGAGACAGGTTGAACCTCATTATGAGTATTATGACTGCCCACGCCACCACCTGCGCGGTGGTCTCACCATAAAGTTTTCCAACTTTGATCATCTTGATCTGGCCATCCTGACGTGGCAACTGATCGCCCCGTTCCTTTGCCTGCTAATTTGGCTGAGTGAGATTCACCAATAGGGGCTAGGGCAACGGACGGTTTCCACAGCTGCCACGTCAGGATGGCCCGATCTGGGTGGAAAGCAGGTTGGCTGAATAGAATTTTCAATTTTCCCCTATAAATTGGACCCCCGACCAACAGAACCCCGAGTCCTCAGGTCTTCTCCCTGAAGCCCTCCAAGCTGAATCTTTGACCTTAGAGAGAGAGAGAGAGAGAGAGAGAGAGAGATGAAGGTCCTCCACTCCACCACTTTAGCTCTGCTCTTCATCCTCCTGACCTCCTCCTACCAGCTCCAAGCGGGCAAGGCCGGCCCAGGTAAAGCAATTAGCACCAAGCCTTTTGTGTGATGAGCTGATCTCTGCAGGTTGTGATGGATGATGGGTGGCTGTGATTGATCGCGTGAATTGCATTGCATGCAGCGTTCTGCGATGGCAAGTGCCGGGTGAGGTGCTCGAAGGCGAGCGTGAAGGACCGGTGCCTCAAGTACTGCGGGATCTGCTGCGCCAAGTGCAACTGCGTCCCCTCCGGCACCTACGGGAACAAGGACGAGTGCCCCTGCTACCGGGATCTGGTCACCGCCCCGCCCAAGAAGAAGCCCAAGTGCCCCTGAGCTTCATATGGCCATCATGCATGCTACGTACCTCTTCGATATCCCTAGGTTTGTTAGTGTGGGTTAGACTTTATATGTACTAGTAATTATAAATACGTACAAGAAGCGTATGGTGTGAGCTGCTTAGCATGTATGTATATGAAGAGTTCTAGCACTGGGTGTATCCGAATGACATCTATACTATAATATATGCTGAGAGCTTTTCCACACTGTAGTAATTATAGGGCTGGCAAATTTGGACCCGACACGGCAGATCCGGCACGACCCGACCCGAAATTAGCGGGTCTGGGTCAGGGTTAAACGGGTTGGGGTCATAAACGGGTCGACACAATTGACCCGTTTAATAAATGGGTCGGGTCCGGGTTTAGGGTATGGACACGTACGGTAGACTTGGGAATAGGGGTGGCAATGGGTCGGATCGGGTTGAGACATAGGTATAAGGGCAAAACACCAAACCCGAACCCGACCCGTTTAATAAACGGGTCAAAAACTTAAACCCAAATCCGACCCGCCTAATAAACGGGTTGACCCGACCCGACCCATTAAACCCGTTTACTAAATAGGCGTGTCGGGTCGGGTGGGGTCAATATAACCTATGAAAACCTGTCAGGTTGGGTCAAGATGGGTCGGATTGGGTCGAGTTGGGTCAGGTTGGCTCTGGTCGGGTTGACACGACCTATTTGGTAAACAAGTCAAGTCGGGTCAATCGGGTTTTAAGTACAAACCATAACCCGACCCATTAAATAAACAGGTCAATAGGGTCAACCTGTTTATGACCCGAACTCGTTTAGACCAAACCCAAACCCGCAGACTTCGGGTCGGGTTGGCGGGTCGGGTCAAGGATTGCCACCCCTACTCGGGATGACCTGTTTAAAATTCAACGGGTATTGTTAGGTCGGGTTTACCCGCAATCCGATACTGTAATATAGTACCAGCGGGTCTATCGGATCAGATCGGGTTGAGTCGGATTGGGTCGGATCGGGTCAACTGAATAGACCCGTGTGGTAAACGGGTCTTACCGGATCTTATTGAGTCTACTAGTTTATTAGCGAGTCGGGTACGGGTTTAGGATCTAGACACGATTAGTTAAACGGGTCGGGTCCGGGTCTAGGGATTTTGGACACGACACGAACCCGACACGACATGACCTGTTGACACCCCTAAGTAATTACAATAATTTTTTTTTCCCCCACACGCTCTCTCAACAGCTTGCGCTCTTTCTGGAACCGCTCGCGCTCTCCCTCTCTCTCTCTTTCTCTCTCTCTCGATTTTTTCGGGGTTTTTTTTGGCCTCCTCTTTTCTTTTTTTGGTGTGTGTGTGTGTGTGTGTGGGGGGGGGGGGGGGGGGGGCGGGGTTCTCTGAATGAAATATCGTATATGATGTATTACTGTAGTGGCTGCAATAGCAAGGACGACTGAGCCAAACATCACAAGGAAAAATGTGTGGTCTGCTTCCTTTGAGACTCATTGCCTGTTTGGTTCGATGTAGAAGGAACGCACGCGATCGACGTACACTCCCGCCGCTGGCATGTTTGGTTCAGACTGTTTAGTGTAGTTTATGAAAACATGTGCAGTTGTAACTCCTACTTATAAGATTTTTTTTTATAGAAAATTGTGTAGTTTTTTTTTTTTTTTGAGAACCCCTCCTAAAAGGAGGGAGGGTTTGGCGGACCCCAACCAGAAATCCATTAAAAACTAAGTCAGAATACTGTTACAAAAACGAAGTGCCTCCTCCCCTAGTCTATCATGCCAAGGAATAATCCAGGTTTTGAAGAGGGAATACACCGAATGTCGCAGCTTCTCCGGCCCCGAAGACTTGGCATTGAAAATTCGGTTATTCCGCTCAAGCCAGATGACCCAAATGATCGCCATGACTAGCAAATCCCACGACTTCCGGATCCCCTCTGGGATTCTTCTCCTTCTCCAAGAACTCCAAAGGCCACGGAGAGTCCTAGGGTGCGAGAAAAGCCCTGCCTTACCTTCGAAATAGTCCCATAATTGCCTAGCAAAAGGACACCCGAGCAGCAGATGTGACGCCGTCTCCTCCTCCGAGGCGCAGAAGGTACAAGAGGCGTCTGACGTTTGGGGGTGATTCCGCCGCAACAAATTCGCCTTCGTCAGAATCTTGTTCCTCGAGGCTAGTAGGGAGAAAATCTGAACCTTCGAGGGCGCCTTCGTCCTCCAAATAGCCTTCGACGGTCTATGTCTCTGAAGTCGAGGAAGCATATACTCATAGAACGATCTAACGGAGAAAACCCCTGAAGAGGTGCAGTTCCACCGGACTTCATCCTGCGACGTCCTGAATGAGGCCGCCTGCAGAATCGTGTGAAGATCTTGCAACTCCCGCCGACTCTCTTGATCAAGCGGCGCTCCTAGCTTTATGTTCCAACCCATAGAGCCATGCCTTCTGCAAGCTTGAGATCGGACTGAAGCTCCCTTATTCCGGGCCAAGGAGAAAAGCGATGGGAATAACTGCTCCAATGGCTTGGTCCCAAGCCAAGTATCTCTCCAAAATCTAATATCCCTCCCATCGCCTAAAGTAAGTGTTGTCGCCTCCCTGTAGAAGTCCTTGACCTTCAGGATGCCCCTCCAAAAATGAGAAATTCGCCCCGAAGCTCTACCTCTCGCGTGCAAAGGAGAGAACCTCTTGAAATATCTAGCCAGAAGAACATCTCTCCAAGAACCACCCGATCCTTGTTGCAGCCTCCACCACCATTCCCCCAGCATCGATATATTGAACCTGCGCAGGTCTAAGACTCCCAGCCCTCCCAGCTTCTTCGGTAGACAAACTTGGTCCCATCTCATCAAATTGTAACTTCCCGCATTAACTCCCACACCACGCCAAAGGAAGGAGCGCCGAATCCTGTTGATCCTGTCTATCACCCAAGACGGCAGATAGTAGAAGGATAGGTAGTAAGAAGAAATCGAAGAGAGAACTGAGTTCACCAGCACTAGTCTGCCACCGGAGGACAGAAATCTACCCTTCCAACCCTCCAATCTCCTTTCGATCTTCAGAATCAGCTGCTCCCAATCCTCCCGTCTCAGGGCCTTATCACTGATAGGCAGTCCCAAGTATTTCATTGGCAAGGTAGCTTCCTTACAGTTCAACAGCCTAGCTAAACCGCTCCCTGCATCCCCCGTGCCAATGTAATACAGGTTGCTCTTCTGGAAGTTAATCTTCAAGCCTGATGTCAATTCCAGCCCATACAGGAGTATCTTGAGCGAGACCATCCGGAAAGGGCAAGCCATGGTGAACAAGAGCGAGTCATCAACATAATGCAAATTTGAGGTGGTCCAACCGTGCCCGCCCACTCCCTTCACAAGACCTTCAGCATTTGCCTTGCGAATCGCGGCATCAAAAGCATCGACAACCAGAATGAAAAGATACAGGGAAAGGGGACAACCTTGCTTCAGGCCCTTGTAAACCTTGAAGTCCTTGCCCTGCTCCCCATTGATAAGGCAAGAAAGCTTTGAGGAGACTAAAATCTCTCTTATCTAGCCTAACCAATTACTAGAGAAACCCTTGGCCTTCAGCAGATCAAGCAAAGATTCCCATCTGATCTGATCGAAAGCTCTTTCGAAGTCAAGCTTCAGCAACACTCCCTCTTCTCCAGATTTGCACAGATGAAAGATGGTCTCATGAGCCGCCGCTTCACTGTCCAGAATCAATCTCCCCTTGATGAATGCCGTCTGGGAGGGGGAGACCAGCAAGGATATATTCGTCGCTAGCCTATTGGCTAGTACTTTCGTGACGATCTTATAGAGGCAGTTCGACAGAGAGATCGGCCTGAAGTCCCGAATGGCCTCTGCACCAGATTTCTTAGGAAGAAGGATTATCCAGGAGTGGTTCAGGTAGTGGAGACGTACCTTGCCCGAGAAGAAGTCACGCAAAAAATGGCAAAGGTCGCCCTTCAGTATATCCCAGTACTTTTGGTAGAACGCCATAGGGAACCCATCCGGCCCCGGAGCCCCATCACCTTTGGACTGAAAGACCGCTCTTCGGAATTCCTCGTCGCTAAACTCCACATCAATGCCCGTGCTGCCTTGAAGTCTCAGGAAGTCCACGCTAATCCAATCAAACGAGACCCCTGTGGCTCCATTGTTGGAATTGGGTTCCGCTAATCAGAGTCGCAGCGGAAGCAAAAAGAAAGATCCGAAGATCATACAGTGTATGTTTCATTACAATTCGTGATACAAAACAATCTACATGCAAATCTATGATCTTAGCATATGTGCGGACACCCTAGAGGCATACTACGATCTGCGAAAGACATGCATGCATCTACTTAGGTGTTTAGATTCATCATACCTTATGGATCTATGATCCGGAGATTACGGAACGATGAAGAACCGCACTTGAATCGCAAGGGAAACTGTCGGATAGCACCTTGTCCTTTGCGAATTGAAGAATCCTCGAAATCCCGTCTCTGAGTGCAAGGATTTCGAGCCGACGGAAGAATCCGTTGCGAAGACGGTGGCGAGCCTCGAGATTTTCTCCTCCTCCTTCTCCTTTCTTCCTTCTCCTTCCTTCCTCTTCCTTCTCCCTTCTTCTTCCTCTCTTTTCCTTGGCCGAAACCACAAAGGAGGAGCACAAAGGGTCGGATTTTTGGAGGGGAGGGAGTAGAACCATTAGGGCCGGCCCTTCCCTCCCTATTTCCTTTATAGGGCCGGTCTCCCATGGCTCCAAGGAGCCTAGGGCCGGCCCCTAGGTGGATAGGGATGAGGGGGGGTCGGATTTAGGTCTTCCGGGTGTCTATCGTGAAGTCCGGACGAAAACGCCCTTCACGAAAAGCGGAAAACTGAAAGTGAGACTGAGTGAGGTGCGCTACTCGGAATTGAGTTCCGTCAGCGCCTGTGAGCTCCTGGAATTATTCCGCTCAATCTAAGATCCATATTCAATATGTTCTGAGCCATATTTCAGTATTTACTAAAATACCCCTACGGCCCGTAACACATGTGAATTAGGTTCTTTGGCTCAAGGCTTGCGCTCCATCGCGCTACTTCGCATCCAACGTATCCAACTAGGTCGGGGAACAATTCCTATACGCAACGACAGGGTGGAACCTTCAGGGTTCGGGATCTCTAGCTCCAATCGGATCCCTGATTAACTGTTCCGGTGACACACCGAAAGTTCCGTTAATTAGCCCTAATCCGATTAACCCGCGTAGCCACCCAGAGTGTGACGCGAGTTGAACTCTAGTGATCCTAAACTTATGTTACTCCCTCGCAACCCTGTTCTCTACTATACTCCGATAATCCTCAGTCCCTCCTATTACTGGTGCCATGATACGACTCGGGCGGTGGGGAGCACCGTCAGATCCCGATCGATCATCTGACTAGGGTTTGATGACTTGTCATCTATAACACCACACACCTTCCGGTGCTATGCCTAGCATCCGGAACATCGTCTATCATACTAACAACCACCAGGCCTGGGTTAACTGTGTGGACAGATTGACTCATCAAAACACACCCATCCAACACTGGACGTCGGATAACCTGTAGGGATTACATGTCACTCAAGCGCCAGCCGGGTAACCCAACATACCGTGGTATTGGACTATGGAAGGTCCGCACACGTTGGCACATCAAAGCACCACACAACTAGTTAGCCCAGTGAGCATGGTCCCTCAGGGTTAAGGACATATTATCTATAGTAGTAAGACGGTTTTCTGCACCAGTGTCTGAATCACTGAACTGTGCTTGGTTCCTGTTCAACACGATCATCGTGCTTGGTCAGGTGAATAGGAATCCCACGTTCCCGTGGTGGAGACTTCACCACATCCTCTACCTGCTAATAGCTTATTCTCGGTGAAGCGACCAGCATCACCAAAGCTGTGAACTAGTTATAGGTCTACACAGAACTGG
Organism: Chamaelirium japonicum; assembly: GCA_947650365.1. Classification (NCBI taxonomy): domain Eukaryota; kingdom Viridiplantae; phylum Streptophyta; class Magnoliopsida; order Liliales; family Melanthiaceae; genus Chamaelirium; species Chamaelirium japonicum. The sequence continues at coordinate 37,940,751 of OX393552.1, forward strand.
TCCACTGGATCTCCCAAGCATGGATCCTCCATGTGCCTCAGTGGCCTACTGTGTTCCCTAGGGTCCTTTTATTATATGAGTACTATCATACACCATAGTAGTATTCTAATTAAAGCAATAACCAAAGTCATCTTTATTAATGTTAATACAGAAATTCCACGCTAAGGACACACGAGCTACAACATCCATCCGACTCCCGGAAGGAGCTCTTGAAAAAAGAAGTTGCTACCTCCAGGAATCGGATGTGGCAGTCAAAGATCGCTCCTCGTGCCACAAAGAAGTCAGGAAGTTCTTCCTCCGGCGAGCATTGGCCACCTTGTGGAAATAGGTGGTATTCGCATCTCCCAACTTGACCCACTGTTCCTTCGATCGTTGCCTCCACATCTCTTCCTCCTTCCGTAAGAGAAGGGCTAGCTTCTCATTCAGCTCCTTCAACTCCGCAGTCTCCCGCTGCGTTAAATTGGTAGATTCTCCCTGAACTTCAAAGGCCTGAATCGCTGCCAAGGTAGAGGCCTTTTGCCGCAAGACATTACCAAAATGGTCTCTGCTCCAGCACAAAAGTTTCTTCTTGATAAATCTGAGCTTGCTCGTCATGTTCAAAGCCGAGTTATCTAGGCTGCCTGCTTCTTCCCACCAACCAGCCAGCAGCTCCTTGAAACCTTCCTCCACCAACCACATTAGCTCAAACCTAAAAGGGGGGCACACTGAAGAAATTGAATCGGTTGAGAGAAGAATTGGGGCATGATCGGACACACAGGAAGCCAGCCCTGACTGCATCGAACCCGGAAAGCGCGAGTCCCAGTCCGTAGAAATTAGGAACCGATTGAGCCTGGCCAAAATGGGATCTTCTCTCTTGTTACTCCACGTGAAGGTGCGGCCAGTTAAAGGGAGATCAATTAGCTCATATTACCGGATGACCAGAGAGAAAGCTCTCATCGCTGATATATCACCACCACTGCGTAGCCTCTCTCCCGACCCTCTCGTGATATTGAAATCCCCTGCGACCACCCAAGGGCCATGAAAGTTCACCCGGAGCAAGGACAATTCAGTCCAGAAGTCATCACCTCTACCGTGATCTGTCGGGCCGTAGACAGAGGATAGCATCCACTCCTCACCGTCTATCATGTTCTGAAAGATAAGAGAAAGGGAGAAAACTCCAACATTCGTGCTCCTTAGTAAGAAGAGGTCGTCATTATACCCTACCAGAATACCCCCTGACGCTCCAGTAGCATCTTTCGCTTCCCACTTAGCAATCTTCTTCGTACTGAGAGAGCGAAAAAAATGGCTCGTCGGATTCTCGCGCTTCGACTCCTGAATGCAAATGATATCAACGTCGTGAATAGAAGCAAAAGAACTGGCAGCTCTCCTCTTCTCCGACTTCCCCAGCCCCCTAACATCCCAAGACAAAATCTTCATAGAACACAAAAAAAGGACTCCCACACAACTCCACCAAAAACCTGCCACGACAACTTCCTCAGGACGAAGCCAACTTCGCTCTCTTCTCTTCCATGGCCCTGATAGAGTCAAGGAAAAAACGGACACCATCCAGTTCTGGAGCAGTAATAAATCCATATTTTCTAGCAATGTCAAGGATTACATCATCTTCCAAAAGTAAAAGGGGAAGGAAAACCGAAGGGTCTGCCTGATCTAACTCCAAAAGGCGCATCTTCGACCGGACCAGAGCTTGGGCAAGCAGAGGATCATCTGAGGAGCGCCGCAAAATCTGCCTGAAACTCCTCCTCGCAGACTAAAGCTGAATGGCTCCACCATCCACCGCGATCTCCTGCCTCCCCTGGTCTGCGCATTGATCAGCTGTGGACCCCCGCCTCCCGTTCCCCTGTTCTGTCACAGCACTCCTGTTGACATCAATGTTAGGAACATGAGCTCCCCCGAAAAGGGAGCTGTCCACAGTGATCGGCATATGGTCCCCCTGGGGACCCAAAGGGGGCCCCCGCTCCTCCAGTCCGATAGGGACTCCCTCATGCTCGTCAGCAAAAGGGTTTACGTGGGGAGCCACATATGCTCCGCGGGCACCCTCAAAAGAAAAGGAAGGAACGTCTCCATTCGCGCTCAAATCAAGGTTTGAAACAACCATACCTGCATCCCGGGTGATCTGTTGGAGGGATGGCGTACCTGGGTCCTGGCTACCCGCATCCTCTCCCGGTGGATTGGCCTCGTTGGCGCGAGCTGAAGCAGGGAACGGTGGTGGCCTGACGCACGGCTGCCGGAACCTAGTAGGCTGCGGCCCAGCTGCCACTGGCGGACCGAAACTTGGAGGGATCACAGGCTCTCCGAAGGGCATCCTGTCTTCAATGCCGTGCTCCAGGGGGGGGATGTGGCCTAGGGGAGGAGGTGGGAGTGAGGTGCAGTCACCTAAAACCTGAGTGGTAAGGCGAACCCTAAACACCCCACAACCATGGGAGAATTGCACCGAGGGAGGGATCATCATGGGCTCGTAGCAGATGACCGTGGCCTGGCAGAACCGCCTGTGGGAAATCGTGGGGAAGACGTTGAAGCACTCCTGAACCACTCCATAGGGTTCCAGCAACGAGCGGATTGAGCCCTCCCCCCAGGCATCGAAGGGGAGGCCGAAGATGGTGACCCTCAGGGCTGTCCTCCTCCTCCTCGCAACCGCCCCTCCCAGTTCCTCCCACGGACGAAAGGAGACCAATATAGCTCCCAGATCACGCACACCACGACCGACTTCGATCTCTAGGAACTAGCGGAAAGGGAATTCAACAAGAAATTCCCCATTGCCGATCTCCTGCGCTGGCCAAGCCCAGGATCCCTGCCACGCGTGCCGGAGATGCCCGGAGAGTTCAGCCGCAGACACCGACCTCCGAAAGATGCGGCACACCCCAGATCTGTTCAACACTTCCATCATCTCCTCCCTCCGAGGATCATCCGGCAGATCTACCGATGCTCCCACCCCCGCGGTGGAAGATCCGGTAGAACCCGAGGATCGGACCATCCCGCACCTATGGGAAGTATGCCCCACCTTCTCGCAGGCAAAGCAAACCAAAGGGTTCCGGCAGGATGCGACCGCATGATCCCGCTCTCCGCACCGGTGGCAACGACGCCTGGGAACCCCCCTGCGAATGAAGCGAGATGACCGGCCTGGAGCTCTCTTGGCACCCGTTGCCGATGGGGGTGGGGCTGGACGGCGCACCACGTCGGGGAAGGAGACTCTCTGGTTGGCCGACAAAGAAGGTCGAGAGGCGCCCCCGAGACGCCTATCCCGGGAACGACGCCTATCTTCCCCCCTCGCCGAACCGCCCCCCTTGAGAGTATCAGCCCTGGCTCCCGAGGCTCCTCGGGAGCGAGCGCCGAACGGGCGCCGGTGGAGCCCTAGGGGGGATCGCCCTCGAGATCGCCTTCGAGATCTCCCTCTCGCCATCCAATCCCTATCACTAGTAAGAAAATACACAAAGCAGTGGTCTATTGTGTAGTTGGAACACACATCTTTTTGCTTTTCTACAATGAACCAAACAAGTTATTGGATGGTGTGGCACCAATAGTTAAGGGGAACACAATCCTAGAAGAAAAAAAATTGCATGGAAGGGGGTTAAGGGCTTGTTTGGTTGCTATGCAAATTCTGTGTGTGTATCTGTTTGCATATATGACCTATGCAATTAAGTTTAATTTCATGTGTTTGGATTAAATTTTAGGGGTAATGTGTGATAGGTCCCTCTAGCAGATCAAATTTAGTGATCAAAATAGTCAACATCGTTAATTAGCGTTAAGTCTTCTCGATAAAAAAAATTATTATTTTTACCCCGGCCTGCGACCAGCTACACGTGAGCAAGACCCTACATGCAGATGTAGGTGGGCACTGGTTCTGTAGCAAAAGAGTAACAATCTTCGAAAGTTGTTACTCTTTTGCTACAATACGTGAAATCATCGTAGCATTTTTTTTTTGTAAAATCTTACCCTTTTTTTTTTTTGATATAGTGAAATCATTTTAGCAAAAGAGTAACAATTTGTGCGGACTGAGTAATATCTTGTTGAGTAACAATTTCTGCAAATTGCTGCTCTTTTGATATAGTAAAATCACAGTAACATTTTTTTTTTTTGAAAAATCTTGTCGGAAAAAAAAATTGCTATAGTTAAATCAATGTAACAAAAGAGTAACAATCCTTGCAGATTGAATAACAATCCTTGTAGAGTAACAATTTGCATAGATTCTTACTCTTTGCTACAGTGAAATTACTGTAGTAACATATTTTTCTGTGAAATCTTGTCCCCCCAAAAAAATTGCCAACTATAGTAAATCCACGGGTTGGAGTCTTGTAGCGGCAAGTGACGAAGGGTATGCACTAATTAGAGACAACTTGGCCATTAAAAAGGGGTAAAAGTCGCGTGTGGACTTGCTCTAGTTGGATTCTTTTCAAGAGGGACCTGCTGCAACGTACACCATCTTTTTTAGGTGTCCTTACCCTTAAAGCGATCGATCGATCTCGATCTTGACAGGGACCTCGATCTCACTAAGTCCCCCTAAATTTTAATTGCAAAGCTCGATCTGTAAAAGCTATACAAATTAAGCATTGTATGGATCAATTTGTTTGCAATAGGGTTGGCAATTCTTGACCCGAACCCGACCCGAAGTTAGCGGGTTTGGGTTTGGCCTAAACGGGTTTGGGTCATAAACGGGTCGACCCGATTGACTTGTTTATTTAATGGGTCGGGTTCGGGTTTGTACTTATAACCCGACTTGACCCGTTTAACAAATGGGTCGTGTCAACCCGACCCAACCCAACCCGATCAAACCCGGCCCAATCCGACTGGTCTTTACCCAACCCGACAGGTTTACATGGGTTCTGTTGACCCAACCCGACCCGACACGACCCGACCCGTTTAGTAAACAGGTTAAACGGGTCGGGTCGGGTCAACCCGTTTATTAGGCGGGTCGGGTTTGGGTTTAAGTTTTTGACCCGTTTATTAAACGGGTCGGGTTCGGGTTGGGTGTTTTGCCCTTATACATATGTCTCAACCCGACCCGAACCCGACCCGACCCATTGCCACCCCTAGTTTGCACACGTCACACTTACCCCATTAACCAAAGAACTTGTAAGCCATCCTGACGGTAGGCGTACTTGACCCGTGAATCACACCTAGCGAGAATTGCTCTCTGGCCACCACATCAGGATGGCCCTAATGTTAGGATGGCTGAATAGTATTGCTCCTAGTTTAGAGATGGCAAGACTTTATTTGATTGTTTGAGCCAATGAGATTCATGAATCACTTAAGATTGAAAAGTCACATGCACGTGCAAACACTCCGTTTGAAAACTAAATATTGGTGATTGAAAACTAGTCTCAATTTCAACTAAGTATGTTTCAATGGGAATATCATCAATCTACAAATCCATAGCCTTTATCCTCGTAATAATTGTAGACACACGAATTTCGTCGGACCCGAACCCGACTTACGTGTGCCGACGCGGATGCAGACCCGACACGTGGACCCAACTCGCGCGCACAGACGTGGATGCAAACCCGACACGTGGACCCGACTCGCGCGCGCCGACACGGACTCGGACCCCGCCTCAAGAGGGGCCGGCCCCTACTAGGGTCCGAACCCTATAGGGCCGGCCCTAGTGGGGACCGAACCCCATGGAGAGGCCGTCCGGCCCTGCAAGGAAAGGGAAGAAAAAAAAAGAAAGAAAAGAAAAAAAGAAAGAAAAGAAAAAGGAAAGAAAAGAAAAAGGAAAGAAAAGAAAAGGAAAGAAAAGAAAGAAAAGGAAAAAATACCGCCATGCGCGGGGGGAGGTAGCGTATGACGTCTGCACACACGCGGATCTGCGCCGATCCCTCGATCCGACGCACAAGACGAAGCGCCCGATCGCCATCGATTTCGTGTGCGAAATCCAGCCATAATTGCACCCGCCAGAAAAGGAAAACAAATAAACGTTATTCCCCTCATCAATGGATGAATAAATCCAGGGCAATTATGAGAGAGATACAAAAGGGATTCAAAATTAAAAGTTCCCATATCTCTCTCCCCACCCCTTTGCCTATAAATAGAGGGGGTGGGGGAATGAAAAAATGGTCGGAAAATTGAAGACGAAACGCCAGAGCTCTGCAGAAGAGGAGACGCTTCTTCATCGACCCAAGGCTTCACGAGGCACAGTCAAGCCTGTCCCGAGGGATCGGCTTACTGAAAGTCCTCATCAATGTGAAGACCCTTGCACACGAAGATCATCCCTTCGACTCCGTGCACGAAGAAGAAAGCTCGGAGAAGAAGAACCCTTCGACTCCGAAGACGCCAGAAGCAAAGGCCGGAGAAGAAGAGGAGCGGCGCTACACCCGTCACCTTCAACAAAGCCTTCGACTCCGATCAAGCCCAAAAGCCCGGAGAAGAAGAGAAGCGGCGCTACACCCGTCGTCGTCAACAAGGCCTTTGACTCCGATCAAGCCCAAAAGCCCGGAGAAGATGCCGACACCATAACCGTCACCAAGGTCGGGAAATTGAAGACAAAACGCCAGAGCTCTGCAGAAGAGGAGACGTTTCTTCATCGACCCAAGGCTTCACGAGGCACAGTCAAGCCTGTCCCGAGGGATCGGCTTACTGAAAGTCCTCATCAATGTGAAGACCCTTGCACACGAAGATCATCCCTTCGACTCCGTGCACGAAGAAGAAAGCTCGGAGAAGAAGAACCCTTCGACTCCGAAGACGCCAGAAGCAAAGGCCGGAGAAGAAGAGGAGCGGCACTACCCCGTCGTCTCCAACAAGCTTCGACTCCGATCAAGCCCAAAAGCCCGGAGAAGAAGAGGAGCGGCACTACCCCGTTGTCTCCAACAAGCTTCGACTCCGATCAAGCCCAAAAGCCCGGAGAAGAAGAGGAGCGGCACTACCCCGTCGTCTCCAACAAGCTTCGACTCCGATCAAGCCCAAAAGCCCGGAGAAGAAGAGGAGCGGCACTACCCCGTCGTCTCCAACAAGCTTCGACTCCGATCAAGCCCAAAAGCCCGGAGAAGAAGAGGAGCGGCACTACCCCGTCGTCTCCAACAAGCTTCGACTCCGATCAAGCCCAAAAGCCCGGAGAAGAAGAGGAGCGGCACTACCCCGTCGTCTCCAACAAGCTTCGACTCCGATCAAGCCCAAAAGCCCGGAGAAGAAGAGGAGCGGCACTACCCCGTCGTCTCCAACAAGCTTCGACTCCGATCAAGCCCAAAAGCCCGGAGAAGAAGAAGAGCGGCACTACCCCGTCGTCTCCAACAAGCTTCGACTCCGATCAAGCCCAAAAGCCCGGAGAAGAAGAGGAGCGGCACTACCCCGTCGTCTCCAACAAGCTTCGACTCCGATCAAGCCCAAAAGCCCGGAGAAGAAGAGGAGCGGCACTACCCCGTCGTCTCCAATAAATCCTCGATCCCGATCAAGCCCCAAAGCCCGGAGGAGAGAAGCGAAGCGTCATCACCCCGTCGTCTTCGATTAACGCCTGCCCCATTCACGAAGAAGAAAGCCTGGAGCAGATCGTCTGAAGCGTCGCTACCCCGTCATCTTCATCAACAAAAGCCGACGCTACAACCGTCGCACGGAGACCGTCGCTACCCTCGTCGTCTTCATCAACAAGAGTCGACGCTACAACCGTCGCACGGAGACCGTCGCTACCCTCGTCGTCTTCATCAACAAGAGACGACGCTACAACCGTCGCATGGAGACCGTCGCTACCCTCGTCGTCTTCATCTACAAAAGCCGACGCCACAACCGTCGCACGGAGATCGGTGCTACCCCCACCATCTTCGAAAGCATTCTTCGACTCCGATCACGCCAAAGAAGCCTGGAGAAGAAGAGAAGTCCCATCGACACGCAAACCGTCGAAGCACCGAAGAAGTAGCCCACGTCGTTCGAGGAAGAAGATCGAGTTGACGCTAAAGCTAAAGCCAACGCAAGAAGCCAAAGCAAAGCCCCAGTAAAGCCCGCGCCAAAGCAACGCAAGAGCCAAAGCCAAGCGACTACGCCGGCCACGAGCAAAAGCACCGCACGTTCTAGCCGATACGACGCGAAGTCCGGAAGAACGAAAGCATCGCAAGTCTCTCCCAGCTACGTCCAAGTGCAAGCGCCGAAGCAAAGCAAAAGCCAGAGCCACGCCGGAGCAAAGCCAAAGCCAAAAAGCCAAAGCCAAAGCCAACGCCAAAAGCTAGATCGACGCCGCGAACCGACGATCAAGGACGCCGAGGTCAAGCAAGGAACGAGGAAGATGCGAAGACCGAGGAACGAAGCCGAAAACCCCCTAGCCGAGAAAGCGCGAAGCACGGAAGGGACAAAGCAACGGTGGACATTCCTTAGCCTCTCCAAAACCCTCTCCCTGTAAAACCCCTGTCCTGGGCAGCCCCTTCAGCGCTCTCGCACGAACACCACGTGGAGACGCGGATCAAAGGGATCCCCCAGAAGATCTTTCCCACAATCCCCTGATCAAAACTCGCCGCAACCCGGACTCGCTACACCCGAGCAACCCGGGTCCCGGCCACAATTGTAATCTCGTGTGATTCGCAATAAAGACGACCCGCGCTTTTTTCCGCGTCCACAGATTTCTGGCACGCCCGGTGGGACCTCTTCTCCTTTCATCTGTACGGTTGAAGAAGCTGCTTGAAGTTCGCGATGGCCGGAACAAACAACGATGCGTTTGCTCCAAGCCTCTCACCAATCGCCGAGTCTCCTCTACTCCGACACGGTGATCCAGTAAATCCGGAGGGTGATCCTCCTCCGATGGTGCGCGTCTACACTCGGCGTACACGAACTCTTGCGGACGTCTTCGTGCCAGAAGCTACTACCGAAGATGCTCGCCAAAGCGCCGACGAGGCCTTGGTGCTTGAAGAAATGAGCCTCGATCCTGGAGCCCATGTCCAGAAGTTTGGGGAGGACCAGCCCCAATCCCAAACCCGTTCGGGTTCTCCAGCAGACGTCGCACCTCCTCTGCAGGGGGCAAACATCAATCATCAGCCAGAAGCAAGTCGGCGTAACTACGTCTCCGATGATGATGGCGAGGATGCGAACATGCAACACCGAGACGTTCTCCGTCACCACCCTCCGTCCGCTCTTCAACTCCAAGTCATGCAGATGAGCGAGCATATGGCGCAGATTACTCGGCTTATGGAGGAGAAGGATCGTCACATCAACACTCTGCTCCAAAAGCTAAGCGCAAAGGACGCTGCACCAGTCGGCCAACCCGTCGCTTCTCCAGTAGCCGCTCCAGTTCCGTCTTCAACTCCCGCTCCTACAGAGGTTGTTCCGACGATTCAAGCAGTTACTCCAGCGCTCTCCTCGGCTCCCATCCCAGTGGAAGTCGTCTCCCCAATGCCAGCCTCGGTGGCCACACAACCTCCGGCAGCGGCTGCGATGAGTGCTCAGCAAGTCCAAGCATTGATAGCCGACATGATGCGATCCCACGGCAGTAGCCTTCCTCCGATCACGGCGGCATACTCGAAGCCCTACACTACGAGGATCCAGCAGCTACGGTTCCCAGTCGGATTCCAGCCGCCAAAGTTTCAGCACTTCGACGGAAAAGGAAATCCAAGACAGCACGTCGCCCACTTCATCGAGACCTGCAATAATGCCGGCACATATGGCGACGAGATGGTGAAGCAATTCGTTCGCACCCTCAAAGGCAACGCGTTCGACTGGTACGTTGATCTTCCTGCAGGGACCATCGACAGCTGGGACCAGATGGAGAGGGAGTTCCTCAATCGCTTCTACAGCACCAGACGCACAGTCAGCATGACCGAACTCACCGCCGTCAAGCAAAGGAAGGATGAGCCAGTAATCGACTACATCGACAGGTGGAGGAACCTCGCGCTGAATTCACGAGACCGCTTGTCTGAAGACTCGGCCATCGAGATGTGCACCCAAGGCATGCACTGGGGTCTGCTCTACATCCTCAAAGGTATCAAGCCTCGGTCTTTCGAAGAACTCGCAACTCGGGCTCACGACATGGAACTCAGCCTAGCAAACCGCGGGGACTCGAAGAACAAGGACTTCTTGAAGATAGAGAAGAAGGACAAGCCACCGGCAACGAAACCGAAACAAGTCAATGTTGCTGACGTCGCTTCAACCTCCAAACCGCTCAAGATCGGTGGCAGGCCAGATCAGAAGAAGGGAGTCGCCATACCACCGCCTCCGCCTCCGAGACAAAGGATGACTCTAGAAGAACTCGAAGCCAAGGAGTACCCTTTCCCAGACTCGGAAGTCTCCTCCATGTTCGACCAACTGCTGCAAGAAAAGATGATAGAGCTCCCTCCTTCGAAGAGGCCCGAGCAGATGCATCGCGTCGACGACCCTCTCTTCTGCAAATACCACCGGGTGGTGAGTCATCCCATCGAAAGATGCTTCGTCTTCAAGGAAAGAATCATGGCGCTCGCTAAATAAGGGAAGATAGAGATCGACTCTGGAGAAGTTGCTACGGCCAACATGACGTCCATCACCTTCGGCTCCTTTTCGTCGGTGCTTGTTGCTGCTAGGCGAAGCATGCCCAAATTGCGCATCAACCGTCAAGCTCCAATCGCTAAGACAACTTCTCAGCCGAAAGTTTCGAAGCGACGTCAACGTACTCCTGCGCTCACCGAAGAGGGAACACCGCTGCCCTGGGGGCAATTATCGCTCACGCCAGCACCTCTTCCAAGCAATGTTGCATCCCAACGGGCGCTCCAAAGGAGATACGAGCAAGGAGATCCAGAAGTCGGTCTGCTGGGCCAGCCTTCGGGGAAGTTCGACTATTACGTCCTCTACTCAAGGCCTCCGTCCGTTCCAATCGACGAAATCAAGCCCACCGGCTGGGAATCGGAAGACACGCCAGTAGAGCCTCGAGAAGAGCGAGTCCCTTCCAGTCAAGCTACGTCCCAATACGCTCTCCAAAAGAGATACGAGCAGGGAGATCCGGAAGTCGGTCTGCTGGGCCAGCCTTCGGGGAAGTTCGACTATTACGTCCTCTACTCAAGGCCTCCGTCTGTTCCAATTGACGAAATCAAGCCCACCGGTTGGGGATCGGAAGACGAGCCGGTAGAGCCTCCAGAAGAACAAGTACCTTCGAGGGAACCAGTTGCTGCTGTCGACCTTCATCCTAGCGGAGGGGAATCCACCGACGAAGAAGCATGGGTCATGCTACCGCGGCGGCGAAAGCCATGGCAAGAAAAGAAGCTCAAGCAAGACCGTGTGATGAGGGGATTCACCAAGCGGAAGACCTACAAGAAGAAAAGTAAGACTCCAGGAAGGAAGGCGTTCAAAGTGCCGCCAGCAAGCCAAGACGATATCCTTCAGCAAAGTCTTCCAGAGTCGACAACTTTGCAAGAGTTCTTCCCGGATCACTTCCTCCCAGCTTACCAACACATCAAGGTGTCCTGTTGCATGGTCGAAGTCCATGAAGTGTAGGAAGGAAAGAACGAAGGCGAGACTTCTGAAGAAGGCGACTCCACCGACGAGGGGGACGATTCCGACAAAGGGGGCACCGCCTCTCGCGACGAAGCAATCTTACACATGCCTCTCGTAGAAGCTTTGCATCTCCCGAAGAAGGCTCGCCTGGCAATGGCTGCGGCCTTGGCTGATCCGGATAGCTACAAGAAGAAGAAGAAGGACGACCAGAAGCGCAAAGCTGTAGCCGCGTGCGATGCAACGATAACCTTTTCAGACGAGGACCTGCAACTCGGAACGCGATTGCACAACCGGCCTCTTTACGTTTCAGGATACATCAAGGAGAAGCCAGTGAACCGAATCTTGTTGGACTGTGGCTCCGCCGTCAACATCCTGCCCATTCAGACAATGCGGCAACTCGGCATCACCGACGACCAGCTCTCGCCAAGTCAGTTGGTCATTCAAGGGTTCAACCAAGGCGGACAGTCCACCGTCGGAATCATTCGTTTGAAGCTTTCCATCGGCCCGCTGGATACGACGGTCCTCTTCCACATCATCGACTGCCATACATCATATCGTCTCCTGTTAGGAAGACCCTGGCTGCACGAGAACGGCATCGTGGTATCCACCTGGCACCAGTGCCTCAAGTACTACGAAGAAGGTGTGGAGAGGTGCATAGTTGCGGATGACAAGCCATTCAACGAGGCCGAGGCACACCTGGCCGACGCTAAATTTTACCAAGCAAAGGACCTGGTCGCAGAAGTTCTGCCAGCTAAAGCCCCTCGAGCTCAAAAGATTAAAGAAGTGAAGCAGGACAAGACTCCACTTCCCGCGAATTCGGTGCCACCCTCTGATGAGGCAAGACTCAAGGTCCAAGGAACGCCGAAACCTAGGCAAAGGATGCGCATCAGCTTCGAGCCAAGAGCAACGCAACATACCCCGTTGCCAATCCAAACGGTGCCTGTCCTGCGTCTCGCGCCTCAGTGGCTCCGTAAATCCGAGCGATCGCCTTCTACTCCGACGAGGAAGATGGCCCCGACGCTATCTCAGGCCAATGTCATCACTCTGCAAGGAATGACGATGCCACTACCTAGTCTAACGCAAGCTCCGAACCCGAGCAGACCCGTCGAATCAGCAGACCTCGAGCAACTCGGATTCAAACCAGAAGGGAGTTGGGGGCAAAATGCTGCCAAGTTGCTGTTTAGAGCTGGCTACAACGAGGAAAGCGCCATGGGCACACTCCCACCAGCAGCAACTCCGCATGGGATGACAAGAACTCAAGCTCGGCTGTTTCAAAACGGAGAGCAAATTCCCCCGAACCGCCGAGGCATCGGCTCCAGTCAAGATCCATTGGTCATCAGAACCGCAACAAAGAAGACCTTCACCTCGAACTACATCGAGGCGAGGATGGTAGATGAAGCAGCTGAAGGATCGACAATCTCCGATGCACTCTCTACCTACCTCAGCCATCCAGACAGCAGGAGAAGACGACGACGGGCTCGATACCAAACCTTGTTCCGGAAGCAAACCAGAGATGGTAAAGACTGGTCGAATCGAAAACGCACATCCGTGTTCGAGAGGCTCGGGCCAGTCAAACAATCAAAGAAGAAGTCGGCGTTCGATCGTCTGGGGATGCCAATCGAGGACTTCGTCTCAACACCCACCCACCCACCCATGGCGGCCGTCAATTATATCTCCATTACGAATCCCGACAACGGTGATACTTCTACTTCGGACGACGAATTGCAAGATGCCCCGTCGGTCCTCGCAGAAGGGGGGCAGTCCACCGTTGATGACTCAAAGAAAGGGGGCAGTCCAAGAAGACGACGACGACATACTTCTTCAGTGCCTAGGGCCAAATCCTTACTGTCTTGGGGGCAACCGTCTCTCATGCAAGCACTCCCTCTTCCAAACAAAGCTACGTCCCGGCACCTGCTCAAAGCTAGAGACGAACAAAGAAGCCCCGAAGTCAACCTGCTAGGCCAACCATCGGGCAAAATTGACTATTATGTCCTCTACTCCAGGCCTCCTTCGATTCCAAATGAAGAAATCAAGCCAACCAGCTGGGGATCAGAAGATGAATCGGTACAGTCTCTAGAAGTGCAAGTCCTTTCGATCAAAGAAGTGCCTTCAGTTGCAGCACCAGTTCTTCACCTTGGCGAGGAAGATCTTACTGATGAAAACACACGGGCTATGGCATCTCGAAGGAGAAGGCCACGACGATCAAGCTACAGGATAGCACGTCTGGCTAACCATAAGAAAGACCAAGTGACAAGAAAACTCCCCGGAAGAAAATCCTTCAAGGAAAAGAATGAAGCTCCAGGAAGAAAGACGTCCGAAGTACCAACAGCAAATCTGAAACATCTCCTCCAGCAAAGCTTTCTAGAGCCGGCGACACTCCAGGAGTTCTTTCTCAATTGCTTCCTTAAAGCTGATCAAAACTTCAAGGTCTCCTGCTGCATGATGGAAGTTCACCGAGTGCTCCGGAAATACAATGAAGAAAGCGATTCCAACATAAAAGGCATGGGGAGAAGCATCACTGCCAACGGCAAGCTGTTCAACAAGGCTAAAGCACACCTTGCTGATGCCAAGTTTTACAAGGCCAAAGACCTCGTTGCAGAAGCTCCTCCAGCAAAAGCTCCACAAGTCCAGGAAGCCAAAGCAGCTGCGATGGACAAGAACTCTCAACTTGCAAAACCAGCGACATCCTCCAGCCAGATGGTGCACAAAAATAAGGAAGCGCCAGCATCAAGACGGAAAATTCATGTCAACTTCAAATCAAGCTCGATGCGAGGCGTTCCGTTGCTTGCTCAAGCTGCTTCAGTCCGGCGGCTCGCACTTAAGTGGCTTCGCAAACCAGGACGATCGCCTTTCCCTCCAGCAAAGGAACCAGTGTTATCATTCTTCGGGGCCAACTTCAGCACTTTGCAAGAGATGACACTACCGTTACGTGGTCTGTTACACGTCTCGAGCTCAGCCGAGTCTTCCGAGTGCACCAGCTCTGAGCAACTTGCAATCAAGTCAGAAAACACTCGGGGGCAAAACTCCACCGAGTCGATGTTCAAATCCAGCCGCAGCAAAGAAAGCATGGCGCACATGGGTTCACTACCCTCAGCTGCAATACCACATCGCCTGACAAAGACTCAAGCTCGTCTCTGTAAAAGCGGTGAACAAATCCTTCCAAATTGCCGGGGCATCGACTTCAGTCAAACTCCAGCAATCATCAAAACTCCAGTCAAGAAGATCTTCACTTCCAACTATATTGAAGCGAAGAAGGTGGGCGATAGCTGCGAACCAGTGGCGACTTTGCCTACCAGTGGCAAGTCCCTCAAAAGGTACTTTGCCTAGCGCAAGGTTACCCCCCTTGCCCAAAAAAAAAAAAAAAAAAGGGAATAAACGAACTACGTGCGACTTGATCCCTCTCAGTAGGGTACGTAGGCAACCTACAAAGGTTCAGTCCAGACAAAAAAAAAAAAAACATCCAAACGTCATCCCAGGAGGCCAGTCCAGAGGCAAGTGAGTGCATAACCATCAATCCGGTCAGCAAACTAAAGGATGACAAGAAAGTCAAAGTCCTTGAGGCGTCAAAGCAGCTCGCCTTCCGCAGCTTACACGCGCCGCAACTCTAGGGGTAAAAAAAAAAAAAGCCGTCAACTTCCGACGCGTCGCCAGCTATGCACGCTGCTTCGCAAGGATCGCTCCGGCAGCCTTCTCGATCACTCCACCCGCTCCCGGCAATTCGTCAGCTCTTCACGCTGCTTCGCAAGCTCTACTCCAAACGTCTTCTCGGTCGCTCGAGCTTTCCCCAAATGAAACTCCAGCTTCTAAAGCGACGCACGAGTGTGGCAAGTCGAAGTCCCTAAGGCGCCAAAGTGACTCGCTCCCAACAGCTTACACGCGCTGCAATTCCAGGGGTAGGGAAGCAATCAACTCTCGACGCGTCGCCAGCTTTCCGCTGCTTCACAAAATCTGCTCCATAAGTCTTCTTGGATGCTCGGGCATTCTCCAGCTTCTGAAGCGATGCTTGACGTCTCTCCCCTCAGTCGTAGCTAAGCCCAAGGAAGCGTCCTCCAGCGAAGACCGTCGTAAGCAATGAAGCTCGCCACCCTCCAAAGAAGGTGCGCATCTGCTCCGCAGAAAAAAGAGTCGTTGCCTTGAAATCCACCGGGCTCATGCAAAAGCTCAGGCCCACCTGAAGGATGGAAACTGTCACTGAAGTCAAAAGCAGCAAACCGAAGAATGGCGGACGCATAAACAACAGCCGCAGCCTTCGTGACCTCCACAAAGCCAAAAGAACCACTGGAGCTGTCATCAAGGTCAAGATCGACAAGCAAAAGACAACCAAAGCAGTCTACTCCTTGTTGATGCTCGTGGCCTCGTCATCCTCTTCAGAACGCCCATCTCGGTGTCCTTCAAGCTGACATTGCTACCAGAAAGGTGCAACCTCGCTAGTAACTCTAAACCCGCGGTTGACCTCATCAATAATCTGGCCAGCCTTCGGAAGGTACTCAAGGGGATGAATCTTGCAAGGATATAAAAAGTGCAAGACCGATCGAGAGGTAAAGTCAATTCCAAAAAAAAAAAAAAAAAAGAGGAGCCACCTTCCCTGGCCTTCAACGCCTCCGACTCATCCTCGCACCAGGCGATCGCCACCACACTCGGCTTCGTCTTTTCGCCATGCCGTTGGCATTATGCTCCCGCACCAAGAAGACGATAACACTCCGCTGAAGAATCTTTCGGCTCCAAGCCGCCGAAGAATGCTTCGCCGCCAAGACTGAAGCTTTCGTCTTCACGAGCCGTCGAAGAATCCTTCTTCTTCAAGCCGCCAGGAGGGCCTTCGTCTCCAAGCCATCGAAGAAGCCTTCGTCTCCAAGCCGACGGAAGCCTTCGTCTTCAAGCGCCGCGCACCATCGCTGCCGTCGTCGACGAAAGAGGCGACACCGGGAAGACGGAGCAAGTCTCGTGCAACCCCAGACAGCACTCTTCCGCCGACGGTCTCCAAGCATCGAAGAAGCCTTCGTCTCCAAGCCGACGGAAGCCTTCGTCTTCAAGCGACGCGCACCATCGCCGCCTCCGTCGACGAAAGAGGCGACACCGGGAAGACGGAGCAAGTCTCGTGCAACCCCAAGCAGCACTCTTCCGCCGACGGTCTCCAAGCATCGAAGAAGCCTTCGTCTCCAAGCCGACGGAAGCCTTCGTCTTCAAGCAACGCGCACCATCGCCGCCGCCGTCGACGAAAGAGGCGACACCGGGAAGACGGAGCAAGTCTCGTGCAACCCCAGGCAGCACTCTTCCGCCGACGGTCTCCAAGCATCGAAGAAGCCTTCGTCTCCAAGCCGACGGAAGCCTTCGTCTTCAAGCGCCGCACACCACTCGCGCAGCTTGAAGCCTGGCCACCGCCCGCCTATGCCGCGCCGGCGCCGCTCCACACGCCCGTCGTCTGCGCCACGTACCCATGCCGCCTACACTCAACCCCGCGCGCCGAGCCGCAGCTGCGCCCCACGCCCGGCCGACTCGGAATCGCACCGCCATTGCCACTGCGTTCCACCTCTGACCCAATCGGGGCCCGCCCGACTCAGAGTCGCACCGGCGGCCGCCCTCGTTGCTTCTGCGACCGCGCCGGGCCTCCACGCCACTCGCTCCCGGCCCCCGCGCCGCGCATACTGCAGCTAGCGCTGTGGGCCGTCGCCGCCGCTGCCTGCTCCGACAGCCGCGCCGCCTGCCGCCTTCGCGGACCAGAAGAAGAAGGAAAGAAAAAGAAAGAAAGAAAGAAAAAAAAAAAAGAAAAAAAAAAAAAGAAAAAAAGAAAAAAAGAAGAGGGCAGCAGCAGCCTGCACCGCGCTCCCTCTCCAATCAGCACGCCGACACAACCGCGCCGGCCCGACTGCGTCGACACCGCCCATGGCGCCCGCGTCACCCAGCCAGGGCCACAGCCACTTGCGCACCCGTGCGCTACAGACGGGCTCTGCTACCACTGGCGCCTTCGAAGTCCAGAAGAAAGAAGGGAGAAAGAAAAGAAGGAAAGCGAAAAAAAAAAAAAAAAAAACCCGGAAAAAGGGGGGGGGGACCCACCGCCCCCTTCCAATTGGAAGCCAACAGCAAGAAAGGAAGGGGGGGGGGCCCGCACCCCTCCTTCTCCTTCTTCTTCGCCTGCATCTCGGGGCCGCCCCGAACCCGACCCGGCCGCCGCCCTTCTCGGCCACGCGCCGACCCGGCCGCCGCCCTTCTCGGCCCCACAACGACCCGGCCGCCGCCCTTCTCGGCCCCGAACCCGACACGGCCGGCCCCGCGTGCTGCAGCCCCGCGCGCCGCCCCGCGCGCTGCAGCCCCGCGCGCCGCCCCGCACGCTGCAGCCCCGCGCCGCCGCGCCGCCGGCCCCGCCGCGCCCCGCGCCGGCGCTGCTGCCGCTGCTGCCCGTGCAGCCCGGAACCGAAGAAGAAGAAGGAAAAAAAAAAAAAAAAAAAAAAGAAAAGAAGAAGAAGAAGAAGAAGAAGAAGAAGAAGAAGAGGAAGGAAAGAAAAAGAAGGGCCCGCGAGCCACTGGCACCCGCACCGCAGCTCGCGCGCCGCTCGGCCATCACCTGCCGCTGCTGCTGCTGCTGCTGCCTCCGCGAGCCACCACCGCCGCGGCACCCCGGCCTTCGCGCGCGCCGTAGCTAGCCACCGTCGCTATTGCTGTACTCCGCGCACACACAAAAAAAAAAAAAAAAAAGGAAAGGGGAGCTTTGCCTCGCTTGCAATGGCTCCACCTCCTCCTCATCGCGCCGAGGTGCGTCACCATCGCCAACACTCCGCCCGGGTGCATCGCCTTCATCTTCGCGCCTTCGTCACCCGCGCGCCGCCATGGGACTTCGTCGAGACATGTTGCCTTCGTCTTCACGCTCCCGTCTCTCCTAAGTCGCCTTCGGACATCGTGCAACGGTCGCCGTCGACAATCGGCCTCGTCATTGCGCTCCCACACCGAGGGAGGGGCGACAGTCCTCCGCCGAGATGCACCGTCGTCGTCATCGCACTCCAGTCGCCCTCGCGCCAGTCTCGAACTCCGTGCAACGGCCACCTTTGACGTCCATGCAAACTTTGGAGCAAAAGAGGTCCGCAACGAAGAAGATGATCGAAACCATAGCGGAGGTCTTCTCTACAAGCAAGAGCCACAGCCAACTGCTCGCACCGGCACTCAGCTCTGCGCGCCGCACGCCGCTGGCCTCGTGCCCAGCCGCCGCAGCCCTGGCGGACCCTGCCACTGCCGCTGCAGCTCCCGTGGTCCAAAAAAAAAAAAAAAAAAAAAAAAAAAAAGGGAAGAAGAAGAAAGAGGAAGAGAGAGGCGGCAAAGACAACTCGCACCTCAGCCGCGCTCCCCCAACCCTGCCCACAAAAGGAATCAAGGACAAGCGCTCTACGATTCTTACGCGTCCAGACCCTACACGCTCTCACCGACGCACTCGTCCTTGAGGGGGCATTTGTAGACACACGAATTTCGTCGGACCCGAACCCGACTTACGTGTGCCGACGCGGATGCAGACCCGACACGTGGACCCAACTCGCGCGCACAGACGTGGATGCAAACCCGACACGTGGACCCGACTCGCGCGCGCCGACACGGACTCGGACCCCGCCTCAAGAGGGGCCGGCCCCTACTAGGGTCCGAACCCTATAGGGCCGGCCCTAGTGGGGACCGAACCCCATGGAGAGGCCGGCCGGCCCTGCAAGGAAAGGGAAGAAAAAAAGAAAGAAAAGAAAAAGGAAAGAAAAGAAAAAGGAAAGAAAAGAAAAGGAAAGAAAAGAAAGAAAAGGAAAAAATACCGCCATGCGCGGGGGGAGGTAGCGTATGACGTCTGCACACACGCGGATCTGCGCCGATCCCTCGATCCGACGCACAAGACGAAGCGCCCGATCGCCATCGATTTCGTGTGCGAAATCCAGCCATAATTGCACCCGCCAGAAAAGGAAAACAAATAAACGTTATTCCCCTCATCAATGGATGAATAAATCCAGGGCAATTATGAGAGAGATACAAAAGGGATTCAAAATTAAAAGTTCCCATATCTCTCTCCCCACCCCTTTGCCTATAAATAGAGGGGGTGGGGGAATGAAAAAATGGTCGGGAAATTGAAGACGAAACGCCAGAGCTCTGCAGAAGAGGAGACGCTTCTTTATCGACCCAAGGCTTCACGAGGCACAGTCAAGCCTGTCCCGAGGGATCGGCTTACTGAAAGTCCTCATCAATGTGAAGACCCTTGCACACGAAGATCATCCCTTCGACTCCGTGCACGAAGAAGAAAGCTCGGAGAAGAAGAACCCTTCGACTCCGAAGACGCCAGAAGCAAAGGCCGGAGAAGAAGAGGAGCGGCGCTACACCCGTCACCTTCAACAAAGCCTTCGACTCCGATCAAGCCCAAAAGCCCGGAGAAGAAGAGAAGCGGCGCTACACCCGTCGTCGTCAACAAAGCCTTTGACTCCGATCAAGCCCAAAAGCCCGGAGAAGATGCCGACACCATAACCGTCACCAAGGTCGGGAAATTGAAGACAAAACGCCAGAGCTCTGCAGAAGAGGAGACGTTTCTTCATCGACCCAAGGCTTCACGAGGCACAGTCAAGCCTGTCCCGAGGGATCGGCTTACTGAAAGTCCTCATCAATGTGAAGACCCTTGCACACGAAGATCATCCCTTCGACTCCGTGCACGAAGAAGAAAGCTCGGAGAAGAAGAACCCTTCGACTCCGAAGACGCCAGAAGCAAAGGCCGGAGAAGAAGAGGAGCGGCACTACCCCGTCGTCTCCAACAAGCTTCGACTCCGATCAAGCCCAAAAGCCCGGAGAAGAAGAGGAGCGGCACTACCCCGTCGTCTCCAACAAGCTTCGACTCCGATCAAGCCCAAAAGCCTGGAGAAGAAGAGGAGCGGCACTACCCCGTCGTCTCCAACAAGCTTCGACTCCGATCAAGCCCAAAAGCCCGGAGAAGAAGAGGAGCGGCACTACCCCGTCGTCTCCAACAAGCTTCGACTCCGATCAAGCCCAAAAGCCCGGAGAAGAAGAGGAGCGGCACTACCCCGTCGTCTCCAACAAGCTTCGACTCCGATCAAGCCCAAAAGCCCGGAGAAGAAGAGGAGCGGCACTACCCCGTCGTCTCCAACAAGCTTCGACTCTGATCAAGCCCAAAAGCCCGGAGAAGAAGAAGAGCGGCACTACCCCGTCGTCTCCAACAAGCTTCGACTCCGATCAAGCCCAAAAGCCCGGAGAAGAAGAGGAGCGGCACTACCCCGTCGTCTCCAACAAGCTTCGACTCCGATCAAGCCCAAAAGCCCGGAGAAGAAGAGGAGCGGCACTACCCCGTCGTCTCCAACAAATCCTCGATCCCGATCAAGCCCCAAAGCCCGGAGGAGAGAAGCGAAGCGTCATCACCCCGTCGTCTTCGATTAACGCCTGCCCCATTCACGAAGAAGAAAGCCTGGAGCAGATCGTCTGAAGCGTCGCTACCCCGTCATCTTCATCAACAAAAGCCGACGCTACAACCGTCGCACGGAGACCGTCGCTACCCTCGTCGTCTTCATCAACAAGAGTCGACGCTACAACCGTCGCACGGAGACCGTCGCTACCCTCGTCGTCTTCATCAACAAGAGACGACGCTACAACCGTCGCACGGAGACCGTCGCTACCCTCGTCGTCTTCATCTACAAAAGCCGACGCCACAACCGTCGCACGGAGATCGGTGCTACCCCCACCATCTTCGAAAGCATTCTTCGACTCCGATCACGCCAAAGAAGCCCGGAGAAGAAGAGAAGTCCCGTCGACACGCAAACCGTCGAAGCACCAGAGAAGTAGCCCACGTCGTTCGAGGAAGAAGATCGAGTTGACGCTAAAGCTAAAGCCAACGCAAGAAGCCAAAGCAAAGCCCCAGTAAAGCCCGCGCCAAAGCAACGCAAGAGCCAAAGCCAAGCGACTACGCCGGCCACGAGCAAAAGCACCGCACGTTCTAGCCGATACGACGCGAAGTCCGGAAGAACGAAAGCATCGCAAGTCTCTCCCAGCTACGTCCAAGTGCAAGCGCCGAAGCAAAGCAAAAGCCAGAGCCACGCCGGAGCAAAGCCAAAGCCAAAGCCAACGCCAAAAGCTAGATCGACGCCGCGAACCGACGATCAAGGACGCCGAGGTCAAGCAAGGAACGAGGAAGACGCGAAGACCGAGGAACGAAGCCGAAAACCCCCTAGCCGAGAAAGCACGAAGCACGGAAGGGACAAAGCAACGGTGGACATTCCTTAGCCTCTCCAAAACCCTCTCCCTGTAAAACCCCTGTCCTGGGCAGCCCCTTCAGCGCTCTCGCACGAACACCACGTGGAGACGCGGATCAAAGGGATCCCCCAGAAGATCTTTCCCACAATCCCCTGATCAAAACTCGCCGCAACCCGGACTCGCTACACCCGAGCAACCCGGGTCCCGGCCACAATTATAATCTCGTGTGATTCGCAATAAAGACGACCCGCGCTTTTTTCCGCGTCCACAATAATAACAAGCACCAACAGACTCTTGTTTGAGTGGTACTTGTGGGGGAGGATTGCGGCCGTCGTACGGTCCCCCTTCAACAGTCGATAGAAGGATAGAGCTTCGGGGATGTGACGGGCTGTAGGGCGCTGAGCTGTCGCC
This sequence comes from Chamaelirium japonicum, assembly GCA_947650365.1. Lineage (NCBI taxonomy): Eukaryota > Viridiplantae > Streptophyta > Magnoliopsida > Liliales > Melanthiaceae > Chamaelirium > Chamaelirium japonicum. The sequence goes on from OX393552.1 coordinate 37,962,729, forward strand.
TGGTGAGCTATCACTCAGGCACTGTAAAGTATAGAGAGAAAGAGAGAAAGAGAGAGAGAGAGAGAGAGAGAGAGAGAGAGAGAGAGAGAGAGAGAAAGAGAGAGTGATGAAGTTCGGCCGAAGCTTACGTCTTTGTGTGGTAAGACGCAACCTTTGAATCCACTAATTCTGAAAAGAAGTAGAGCTACACTCGACAGATCGAGAAATGCATACACAGGTAAACAGAGGGTGGAGAAGGTTTGACTGGAGTCTCAAAACCAAAAGGCTCTGGGAGCTCTAGGAAACAGAAAAATGGTATCCTGGTTTGGAATTTTGGATCCGAAATATTTTATCGGGTCTGCTATTTATAGAGGTTTGAGAATACCATGGTTTTTGGTAAATACCCGGGGGAATTTATCAGACCGCAAATAGTACTCTTGGGCCTCAGGCAGGGCTGCAGGTCCCACCGTCATGCTTGTGGGCCCCAGGTAAGGCTACGGGTCCCCCTGTCATGCTCGTGGGGCCCATGCAGGGTTGCGAGTCCCACCGCCATGCTTGTGGGTCTCAGGCAGGGCTGTGGGTCCCACCGTCATGGTCGTGGGCCACAGGCAAGGCTACGGGTCCCACTGTCGAGCGTTAGCCATATTTTGCACCCACAGGTCTAGGGTTTTACCGCGGGGAGGAGGAAGGAGGGCAGTAGTGGACAATTGGACGCAACATCGGAAAGGGATGGCGAGGAGGAGATGGCGGCGGTAGTGGTGGCGATGGGGGTTGGGGGATGGAGGCGGTGGCGGGGTTCGAGGGCCTGAGGGCTGACTAGAGGTCAGGAATAAGGACAGTTTGGGTATAAAAAAAAAATTAAATTAGACAAGAGGTGCAGATAGAACATGCCTAAAAAAATTGTTGAAAATGTATTAAGGGCAACCCATGCCCACCGCCACTCGCCTCTGCCTCCGCTCAATGTCACCGCCTAGCTCTCCACACGCTACCCGTGCCACCACCACCACCTTCCCCTTCACCTCCTCCCTCCTCCCCTTCTTCTTCTTCTTCCAACATTTTACGATTTCAAGCCGCATACTTCTACAACCCATTAGGATAGAAGATACTAAGTGTACTATAGTGACATTCAATCTCCAATTGCCGAATTTGATGTACAATTAAGCACTTTGTCTCCAATGGCTGAGTAACTATATTTCAAATGGAGTAGAAGAAAGGAAGTAGGATGAGAAAAAAGGAGAAGGGAGGAGGTGGAAGAAAAGGGGGGAGGAGGAAGGAGGAGGGGGTGGTGGTGATGGTGGGGATCGGAGAGGGGGGTGGGGGTGTGGAGGACGTGGTAGCTAGCGATGGTTTGGATAGGACCGAATGAGGAAGCTGAGGGAGGTGGATGAGCGGCGACATGCATGGATCCGACGATGGCAATGGCGGCGGCGGTCTACACGGCACAGACAATGTTAGAATAAGGGAGGGAGAAGAGAGAAAGTGTGGGTGCCATGTGTTAAATAAATAATAATAATTTGTAGCACTCCTGAAATTTTATTTTACCCCCACTCCATTTCTATTTTCCCCAAAATACCTCCTTTTGCCTCAACGTCCATCCCCTTGCCACCCCCACTGCCAAATCTCTGATGCTCCCCACGACGGCCCAGCCTACCAACGCAACCTGATGACCACCCCTCCCTCCTCCTATTTCTCCCTCCTTCCTCTCTTCCTCCTCTCTGCCATCCCCCCCCCTACGGCTATGCAGTTCGCCGACGATTGTTGGTGGTGGTAGCAAGAAGGACAAGGAGTAGGATGGTGAAAGAGTCGAAGGAGGAAGACATGGTCATCGGTTCGGTGTTTCATCGGTTGGGCAGTTGTGGACACGGGTAATGGGGAGCAGATGTGAGGGCAGTGACTGACTAGGGTTAAAGCTAGAGAGACAGGTGACTGGTGGTTGAGACAGGGGGACAGGCGTGGTGGGGGCAAAAACAAAGTTGGTGGGTGCTGCAATTGGCCCCCGACCACATTTCAATGTATGGACAGTTGTGTCACTTGAGTCACACACATGGTGCAAATATCGAACCACAAAGGATGATTCTGCTGTAAAAGAACGGTTGTGCTATTGCTCAAGTTTTCACACAGTATACACATACCCACGATAACAAATGATTCCATTCTATAGGCGTCTACACCCATTAGTAGAACCAAAAGGCATAATTTTGAATTGAGGCTTCTATTTTAGTATTAAAGTTTTGGTGTGATACTCAGACGAGGACTGGGATGCCACATCCACCACCACTGCCCCAGTTGTCACCTATCGTCGCCATAGCCTTTGTCAACTCCACCACCATCGTCACAAGTAGGCAACAACAACTATCGTTGCCATCGTTGACCAACACTGTCGTTGTGGCCATCTTTGAGTCTCATAGAGAGAGAATTTGCTTGAAAAAAGAGTATTTTACATACTTATGTATAATTTCTTTAAGGTTGTAAATGGATTCGACTCGGATCCAACCATCTTAAACAATGTTCGGCATGAAGAGTCAATATTTCCATATATATCTTGAGTCCAAATTAAATATTTTTGTTTTGTCTGAACATGGGTCTAAATTTTATGTAAAACTTGACCTTTAATTCCAGACGAAGTAAACAAAAAATTGCATTCATATTTATACCATCTATATATGTGCTTCTTAAATCCAATATATCTATATTAATAAAATAGGTTCGTGTAATTTTATCATATTGGTTGTATACAATAACTTAGTTGGTCATACATATGTGATCCTTGGTCTAGGTCAAGGGTTTGAATAAATGCTATATCATATTTTCTCTAGTTCTGTAGTGGTGACCCTCCCTCTCGCCTTAGTGGCAAGTCTTCTAACATGTGGCTTGTAAAGTTATTAAAAATTGAAGTATTTCTCTCGCTCTTGTGGTGAGTTTCGATCCTTGATCTATCTTGTGCTGACATATTATCATGTGATGTACTGACCACTTAGTCCTATGGGGGATCTTTTTTGTCGCCTGATCCCTCCAACAATCTATTAACGAACACAAAGGTTGTATGTTAAGTGTAGAGTAAAGACACGAGATAAAATAGACACGAGATTTGTTGACGAGGTTCGACCATAGCCTACATCCCGTGCGATAAGTCACAACCTTCAATCCACTATCACTTTTGATGAATGAACTATCTATCGACAAGCCTAGGGAGGTTTGTCCAAAAGATCAGAGAGAGAGAGAGAGAGAGAGAGAGAGAGAGAGAGAGAGAGAGAGAGAGAGAGAGAGAGAGAGAGAGAGAGAGAGAGAGAGAGAGAGAGAGAGAGAGAGACGAGTTCTCAAATCCGATAACCTGAGATGTAGAGCTCGGCTACTCCACAAGAGGCTGAAAGTATGCTAATTAACCAAAAGTTCTATTGTTGTCATCTGTTATATTTATGGGGGCTAGCTTTTCATAACTGTCGGAGCTTATATGGAGGTCTGCGATTGGTCCACATGGAATGTGGTGACCTGTGGCTGGTCCACGTGCAGGCCTCTGCTGGCTGGTCTCCAAATGGACCACGAGTTGTCCTCGTGGGCCCCTCTCGAGCTGTATGCTGATATGCTTCTTGATGGGCTCAAATTGCAGGCCTCTTGCTATTTCCATGAGTTTCTTGTAAAAGATGAGGTGAGATGAGCTGCTTTTTGATTAGCTGTGGGATATTGGACTGTGAATGGCTTAACCAAATTTTGCACCCACATGTCTCTTAAAATAAAACCAGTTCTTCTTTTTTAACATATATATATATATATATATATATATATATATATATATATATATATATATATATATATATATATATATATATATATATATATATATATATATATATATACATACATATACACTACCAGAGGTTTTTCCGAGAATAGCCCCCAACTTATATTGCTGGAAATAGACTCAGTTGCTTTTTGCATTACTTTTTTGACCAATTTTTTTTTGTTTCGGACTAAAGGACCCCCGGACTTATAAAGGGCTTCACTCCTAATTTCAATAGGATTTGATTTTGCTCTACTGATGACCTGTCTCCCCTTTCGATTGCTGACGCTTTAGGAAGAGACACTAATCCATCACATTTCAATGGTCACGATTGAGCCATGGGATTAATCCTAAACGAATGCCAATACCACGACCGTCGCGCGAGCACCTCCCCCTGTCGTTGCCCACAGCCGCCGCCTTGTCGACCACCACCCACGGTGGCCTATGAGGCATCGGCTACCATGAAAATGCTCTAGCGCTCATGGATCGGCGCATCAGTGAAATATTTCGGATAATTTCACTGATGTGCTTGTGCGCCGACACATTTCACTGATACACCGACGCATCATGTGTGCCGGAGCATTTCACTATGAGCCGCAGTAGAATTCGCCGACGCATTTTCACTGCAAGCCATAGAAGAATGCGTCGATGCCTTTCACTGCGGGCTGCATTAGAATGCACCAGCGCTTTTCACTACGGGCCGTAGTAGAATGCACTGATGCCTTGTCACTGTGTCCCGCAGTGAAAGGCACTGACGCATTCTATTGCGACCTGTAGTGAAAGGCATCGGCGCCTTTCACTGCAGGCCGCGATAGAATGCGCCGAGTGGTGATCGATGGGGCGATGGGTGGTGGCCAATGGGGCAGTGAAGGCTATGTCCAGCGGCGAAGGTGGTGGGTGGCGACCGATGGGGCATCAGCCATGCCGAACTTGCCTCCGACTCTCATTTCTTCAATTTATTTCACTGTTTTTACATTACATCCATCCAATCTTATATTAAAAACTATCGGAGGTACTAACTTCATTTTATTCTCGTCTCTAAATGATCTCGCAGATGATCACCCGAGGATCGCAATGCCTCCAGAACCTCACTAAATTTTGATGAGAAATGAAGAAGGTACATCGTGTCGAACTTGCCTTCGGCTCTCATTTCTAGCTCTCATTTCTTACCACCTACAACCGCCACTGACCACTGTCCGCTCGCCACCGGCTCGACGGCAATGACTCACTAAATACTTTACGCTATGTAAGGACGTCGGCGACGAAAAATAACATCATCCCAACGATCTTCGTGATGAGAGGCGGTTAAAGCGAGAAAAATTCAAACGGAGACGATAAATATACTTTTTATTTATTTTGTTTAGTAGTAAGGGTAAAATGGTCAAAAAAATACAATAACTGTTCGGAAGTAATATTTGGCATGTGTTGAGGGCTAGAAAAATAACACAAAAAACAATCGGATCTATTCCTAACAACAGGGTTGGAAGTCATTTTAGAAAAATCCTAATATGCTTAATGCACGCCATTTGACAAAGATGACATCGCATTTGTTCGACGAAGCCTGACCCAAAGATCATGCTAACTCCGCCCTAACCAGGCCCAGTCATGGGTATTAGGCATGCCCAGGCCTATGTACTGACCTACTACTGCTCCCTTCGGCCACTTTCTCGAAGGGAAATATTATTCATACCCCAAAAATCTGTAATTAGCCCCCGTATCCCTAGCGTTTCTCAATAACTTACTCAACAATCCTTTAATACCAACAATGCCCTTTTTTTTGTACCCCAAACCACAAAGCCGCTGCTCAGCGTCTTTTGTACCCCCAACCCAACCAAATGTTTGTTTAAACTTAGCCCAAGCCCAACCCGACGCGTCGGGTTGGCCGGGTTGTGCGGGGTGGGTTCGGGTTAACCCGCCCAAAGTCGGGTTGGGTTCGGGTTGGGCCGCCCAAGTTGCAGCTAGACGTGGCAATGAGTCGTGTCGTGTCCAAAACCCCTAGACCCGGACCCGACCCGTTTAACTAATCGTGTGTCTAGATTCTAAACCCGTACCCGACTCACTAATAAATAGGTAGACACGATAAGACCCGGTAAGACCCCCACCCAGATCTATTCAGTTGACCCAATCCGACTTGACCCGACCTGACCCGAAAGACCCACTAGTATTATATATTATAGTATTGGATTGCTGGTAGACCCGACCCGACACGACCCGTTGAATACTAAACGGGTCTACCGTGTCCAGACCCTAAACCCGGACCCGACCCGTTTATTAAACGGGTCTATCGTTTACGACCCGTTTACGACCCGAACCCGTTTAGCCTTGTCCCAGACCCACTAATTTCGTGTCGGGTCCTGTCGGGTCGAGGAGAAATAATTCGGGTTGGGCTCGGATTAGCCCGTCCAAATTCGGGTTGGGTTCGGGTTGGACTCGGGTTGGGTTCAAGTTGGCCCGCCCAAGTTGCAGCTCTACTTGTGCCTTCAAGTATCAGCCAACTGCATGGGGTTTATTTAAGAGTGGGGTGTATTCAAGAGTGCATATAATTGAGGTATATTTAAGGGGTATGTGGTTGAGTGGGGTATAATCAAGTTGGGGCGGGCCATTTAACTGGGGTGTATTGAAGGTGGGGTGTAAGGGGGAAGGGTATTTTTGGGATTGGAATGGGGTACGAAAAAAAAAAATGGGGTGTGTTCAAGTTTGTTGGAAATGGGGGCTAATTACAGATTTATGGGGTATGAATAAAATTTCCCTTCTCGAAACCACCTCTCGGTATTAGTGTAGACGCGAGCGCGCGAGCGCGAGCGAGACGGTGCGAGGATGGAAAGCGGCGATGCGGTGGTGGACATCCGATCCGCGGCGGAGGCGGTCTCTGCGAACGACGAGGGCTCGGCGGCGCCGCTGCACCAGATAGAGAGCCTCTGCATGCGCTGCGGAGAGAACGTACGCCTCTAATCCCTAAAGGAACTCAAACAGGCTCCCAATCTTTCCCTTACTCTAGAGAAACCCTCGTCGTTTTTGTTTGTTACAGGGCACAACCAGGATTCTCTTGACTCGGATTCCTCACTTTAGGGAGGTATTCCGTTTGTTTTTGTTTCAATCTTTTTTTTCTTGGTTCACATTATTACAGTATTTAAATTACGAAGAATAATTATTACCGATTTATTCTTAAAATTGCAGGTAGTGCTGATGGCTTTCGATTGCCCAAATTGCAATGAAAGGTATTTTGCTGGCTTTCGATTCCACAAAAAAAGTTATTTTTTTTTTTTAATAAGCATGGTTCCATTTTATTTTTTGAAAATTTTGTCCTTAGGAATAATGAAGTCCAGTTTGCTGGTGAGCTCCAGCCTAAAGGGTGTTGCTATCGACTGGAGGTTCCGTCGGGTGATCTTAAGGTCTGAGCACTTCAATTATCCTATTAATGCAAACCTTTGGAGGTTTGATTTATATTTTCCTACTTTAGTGTTTTACCCACTTCATAGTGATTAGTTGTAAGGTGTTGCTCTTTGCGTTAATTCATCCATGGATTCTATTGTTTGATTTAGGTATCAAAATTAGGTCCCTTTGATTTTTCTTTATAGAAAAAAAATGAAGTTTTGTTTTTGTTGGATGTTGCAAGCCTAATGATGTTTGGTTCCTAACTCTATGCAAGAGTCCAAGATATAGGCTTCTCAATTTCTTGATTTATCTCTCTTTCTTGATACTTGCTGCAAGATTTTGGTAAGTTATCTCTAAGCACATGAGAGGGAAACTTGAATCCTATCGCGTATGGTCAATGTAGCACTGGTTGGACGAGATTGATGTGTCCGGGGAGAAGCTTGCTATGGAACCATGCATAGGGGTGGGACTAATCTTTAAGAACAACTGCATCGGCTCTTTTACTTTTGGATAAGTTGGCACTGTATATGATTCACTCTTAGACGTGTATACCGATCGATTGATTTCTTCGACGAGAGATAAACAGATGTCTTCCTGTTTACGATGGACGTCAGATCCACTCTTTGAGAGGAAATGAAGCATCCAGGTGGATTCATTTCCACCTTCGTATGGAGTAAAAGAACGGTGGAAACGAATCCATTTCTGCTTGTGGATTCGTTTCCACCATCAGGTATGTTCAAAAGAACGCAGCGTGACAAATGATTGCTGCTATTAAGATTTGATTGGTGGCCATGGTGAGAAAATTTATATTAATGCTGCCATGAATTTCACGTTATTTTGGCATGGGTTTCCTTGGCTAGAAACAATTGCTGCTATTAAGCTTTGATTGGCTGGACATAATGAGAAAATTTATGCTATATCTGCCATGATTGCTTGGCGGTCATTATTGGCAACCAATGCTCCCGCATATCTTTTATCTTACTGCTTATCGATGTTTGTATAGCTGTTTCATTGATGGACAAAAACAGCAGTTTGCAAAAACAAGGTGCAGTACGCTGGGCATCCCCAGCTTTCTTTTGTGAGTTGGTTCTAGACACGTGATTACCAAAACCTATGATGTATATGCGCAATTGCTGTATCCTGATTCCTGTGTTGGGGTTGTCATTGTTAGGACTTAGGTGAAATGCATCTGGGTTGGAAAGATAATATTCTTTGTGGTACTTGGATACTTTTGAGGCAAACTGACTGTTTTAAAACTCGGTCGAGTCGGACCAAGTTGACTCGACTCGGCAAGATTTCGAGTTGAGTTATTGGGGCGAGTTGGAACAAGTTGGGATAAACTCGGTCGAGTCGGACCGAGTTTACTCAGCTAGATTTCGAGTTGAGTACGAGTTTCGAGTTTTTTAACACCAAATTCTATTAGTATGGTTGAGCCTTACTATGTTCTGGCCTATTAAAGTCGAAGCATTTATGTGATACTTCAGAAATAGTAATATTTGCATTAATACCTTGTAAATACTAATTCTTTTTTTAAGAAAGAAATTAAAATTACAAAGACATAAGAATTTTTATCTTTCACTGTTATGTTGAAAATAGTCAAATATTGTATGATTTCGTGCAATCAACTGCATGCTTATTTGTTTTGGAGATTCATGTGACATTTTATTTCCTTTTTCCCTGTGGTGTTGGATACATTTTTTTTCTTCTCTTGATGTGCAATTCATCTTGTATTGTTGTTGATACTAGGTTCACTTTGATGTGGACTACAATTTTGATAGAGAACTCCTTGCGGTTCTGTGAAAGACAAAAAACATATTATTAGTCTATAGAATTATATCAATTCCTCCATTTCAAATTTAGTGACACATCATTATTTTTTTTCTTGTATAAGAATACATTGTTATGTGTTAAGCTGATGATCTGCATCTCTCTGTAGATACTCAATCGACAAGTGGTGAAATCTGATTCAGCCACTATTAAGGTACATTGTTAACTCTTAGTTACAGAAGTATTATTTTGTGTCATTTAACAGAACTTTGTCCAGACTTTAGTGTTGAGACTTGAGAGTGAAATAATAGTTTATCCTTTTTATTTTGTTCCGGATGACATCTGATTACATATTCAAAATCATTCATTACTCATTAGATAGGAATTTCTCCTTAACTTTGGAAAGCAATTAGAAGAAAATTACAATACGGCATCATCAATCAAATCAGACAAAAAAGCGGGGAAGAAGTAATGTACAATATTGTTATATATGGAATTAGGCTGGTCGATACATATGGGCTTATACTAAAGTAACTGAACGATACAACGGCTTATATAACGTTCAACAAAATTTATCATATTACTGGATAAAGATCTGGCTGGTCTTTGATGATACTATGCCTAAGATGATTGGTGGATCATGAGGCACTTATAATATAGTTCAATGGCCGAAGCAGAATCATAGCATGCTATATTTCTAACTGAATGCTTGTGCTGTTTGCTTAAATTATTGTCACCAATATTGTTATTTATTTGGATGGATTATATATTGAGAAATGCTGAGATCAGATACGAATTGCTAATAACTGTTGCTAGTATGATTGAGCTAGTATTCATCTCATGTTTAGATTTGGGGTGAGAATCGTGAGATCACAACTCGGCCGTGCACTCTTTTGCATTTGAAAGCGTAAATCAGTCGACATGTTGAGGATATTCAGGCCCCAGGGTATGAGTTCATGGGTATTCCGCTTATAACAACTTAAATCTTAGCTCAAAGAATTAGATCTCAAAAATGGCATGTGATAAGCTTCCCCCATTAGTGTCTGATATTAGTACAAGTAGCACATTTTATTTTTCAGGGCAAATGAAGCACATGACCCAGCCATTCCTAATATATCCTCTAGCTCATGAGTTCTTATGCCAAAGTTTGAACTGCGAAAACATGTATTAGTACAAATACATGTTTTTGCTACTTTCGCTCTTTACAAAAGGTTAAAGAGACTTTCAAGGAATTCACAAATATTATTACGACAGATGGATGATGGATGAAGTCTAGGATAGCCTCTTAGGTCTTAGTGCTAATCAAATACCATGAAGGTTCAAATACAAAATTATAGGGTACCATGTGGATTGGATTGCTGTGATTGAACTATTGAAGAGAGTACTTAAGCTTGAGTTTGATAGAGCTAACGATGCTAAAGTGGATTTGTGGCGAGAGAGAGCGATTTCCATGTGGTAATGGAAAAGAGAGAAGGAGCGTAGGTTTGGGCATACAAATGGTGGGAGAAAAGAGGCAATTACGGCGGTTAGGAAGAAGAATGGGGAGCCACCCTCAGGCTCTACTGTTGGTGATGGGACTTCACCAATAACTTAGTGAAATTGTTACAAGCCATTGAATTTGTGTCAACTGTCACGTCACCCATAGGTTTTATCAAGGTGAGTCTTTGGTTGATAAAATTTTTGAATTATAGAATTTGATCAATTACTAGATCATCACTCGCTTAAGTTATTAATTTGGGCTGGTGTTACTATTTAATGGTCTTGTAGTCTCATCAACCAACGTGGATGCTAACCTAACTAACTGCACACCTAGAGTATCTAGGGATGCATAAAGGTTCGGGTGCAGAATCTACCAGAGGCGGCCATAGTTGTCTATCAGGAAACCCTCAATAGAAGAAAAAGAACTTGGATCCTCAAATTGATCCTTGTAATATTAAGAAGAGGTAATAACTTGAATAGACTAGTCCCCTAATTTTAATCTAACTTCCTATTTTAAGAATAAAACAATTCAGAGATCTAATCTTATTGTACCTATCTATCGTTATATTCTAACGTCCCCATTGACTCCCACCAATGAGAACATGTGACTATTACATGACACGATAGAAGGGGATCTAGATATCTCCTTACATTGGAGGCAAAGATACCCACACATTACAGTCTTTGATGAAATTATTGCACGCAACCAAAATTTTAAATATTGAAATAAGTAGATGAAAAATTGGCTAAATTAATATCAAAATCCATTGTATCACTTACCAATGATACCATGTTCGCACTTCAATGTTCAACTGAACACCAAAACGTATGGAGACATGATTGCCACTTTATATTCCATTTTTTGGTGGAAATTATAATCGGAACTTGAAAGGGAGATCGCTGATTCATCGACACCAAACTCTGGTTCATACTTGATTCTGGTGTGACGTACTGTAGGCATAAATACCGAAGAAATCAATGAATCACTAGATTGGCTAGAATGAAAGTAGATGACAATTTTTTTTCTTCGCTATTATCTTCATTGTCTAGGACAAAATAACACCTAATGTCTGACAATTCTATCCGAGAATTTCAGTATACTAAATTTGCATGGAACTGATTTATTTTTATAATACATCTATTCGCCATATACCTTCTCAAAATGTTTTTGCTGGTAGTTATGGCATAAAAGGAAATGCCTCACTTTTAGATATCTTATCCGTGACTGGCTACAAAGGGACATTTTAGTTTCAACCAAGTGGAGGGAAGCAAAGTTTCAAATTTCGATTTCGTGGCTGGTTTCGGTCCTTTGCCGAAATTGAAATTTTGACTGAAATTTTGAAATTTTGGTAAAAAATCTGGAAAAATTCACGAAATTATAAAAAAAAGGAGAACCAACGAGGAGCTTGACAACCGAATTGAGGCAACATGGTCTTGGCTGGGTTGTGACCTTCGCTTGAACTCCTCAACTTCCCCAAATCCCTCGAACTGGTGTTCACGGGTTTGCTAAATTCGTAGGTGGTGTCAAGTGGTATGCTTCTCATGGTAGACAAACCGACCAAGACATTCGGGTGCTACCATGTTTTGAAGTATTTTCATTCGGGTGTTGCCACGTTTTGAAGTGTAACAGTCGAGATCGATGAGATCCGGTGGGATCCGATGAATCGAACGAGGAATTCGACGAGATCTAATGAATCCGATGACCTCTAAACTTCATCCAAGCCAAAACTAGCCAGTAAGAAGTATTACAAATGCGATGAGTCTCGATCCGTCGCACTTGTAATACTTCCACTAGGCTGGTTTTAGGCTTTTAGCAGTAGCAGATGACTTGTGGTGATGTTCGGTGACAATCAGACGAGATCCAGCGAAGTACGACGACGATTCGGTGATTTCGGTCGAAGTCTGTATCCAGCTAGATCCGACGAAGCGGAGATCCGGCGAGATCCGGGGACACACGGTGAAATCCGAAAATTTCAGTCGAAATCCAGGTGCTTCATAAACGAAGTTTTAATGAAATTCAATCGCAATGCCACCTCAGCTCGGGCCCACTTATTTCGACCAAAGTTTCGTTGAAATGCGTCGAAATGCACCAAAATTATTCGAAATCCTGAATACAGGGGTTTCACATAGGGGTTTCAAACTGAAATTTCTTTATTTCGTCCGAAATCTCAAACAATGGAGGGAATACCTGGAAGAGGCCTGCTTGGAAGAGGCATCATCTTTACTTTGTTTTGCTCTGTGGGGTATTTGTAAATTGTAATTATATTGGAGCTTTATACTCTTGTAAAGAGGTTTGCCAAGATTGCTTCAGTTGTTGCTTATCTTTTTGCCACTCTTTGCCACCATTTGTGGGAGTGGTCCTAATCTTTTGTACTCGACATCTATCCACGACAAGATAGTTTGAGGTCACATAATATTCTTAAAGCTATCTGCCCCCAAGATTTACTTCTAATTTGGGTCAAGGTTGGTCTAGCAAAGGAATTGGTCAAAGACATTTCATTAGAGTTTTTACACAATGCCAATTAATGTGAACAAATCACAACAGAAGTCCTCGAATCAAATTAGCAATTACAAACTAGCTGACTAGCCAGAATTTCAACCACATAGTTCTTACTAAGGATGGGCTATAAATCATATTATCTTAATGCTATCCTTCTACAAGATTTTCTTCTATCTTGCTGTTGGTGGCAACTTTGGTAATTCCACTAGCAGGAGTTCACCTACTTTGACCTACTAATTTGGGTCAGGGCTGGTCTAGGTAACCAAAATTGTCTCAAATGTCTCATTAGAGTCTTGACACAATGTCAATGAGCGTGAACAAATAACAACCAAAGATATGGAATAAAATTACCCCCTCTTATTTCTCTCTCTTTCTCTTAAGGTTCTTTGGTGTCTGAAAAAGAGTGGGCGCCCCCTCTTATTATAGTGGGAGGATGGGGGTCCGCTACTCACTCTTCTTGTGCGCAAGCCATGGTCTATTCTTGTCGATGCCATAAGGAGGGGGAACCTCCAACTATCATAAATCGCTGTATAGGGGTCTCAATGAAGTACTCTGATTAATTCACATTCATTTAATACCATGTAGGAGTCCGAACGGAGCACTCCAATCAATTTCTAATTAATCGGCATTAGCAATTAATGCATTCACATGGTGGGTGCCTCTTTTACTAGGTCGACCCCACATTAACAAGTTTGCCCCTTGAGGTTTTTTTTTTTTTCTGGAATGTGGCTATGACTTCAGGTCGAAATTCCTAATTACCAACCCGTGTGGGTCGAAAGAGAGTTTAAGTGAGGGATTTATCTGGCTAGACTTGGAACATGTGAGATCCACCCACATAGTCACTCGTACAGGTGTGTGGAGTAGGACCTTTTGAGTTCAAACTCACTTGGATATACCAGTCTCTTAGTCTTCTCATGACCTAGTCAGGCAACCGGTTAGCCGTATACAATTTCTCTAGATGGACAAGACTGAACTCCAAGATTATGAACATTACTATCAATCATTGTCTTGGTAAATACTACAATGCTATCCATGAAATCTCATGGAGCCAAATGGGCTATCCATGTAATCTCATGGAGCCAAATGAACTGCTGACTCATCTGGCTTTTCATACTTATACTCCTTAAGGACCTAACTTATCTTCCTTTGATCATTTGTCAACAACATTTTCTAAGAAAATGTTGTTTTCATATAACTATGATTTTGTGCTAATGATAGCATCTAATTAAACCAATTTTACTTGAAACAACAAAATACCTGTATTTTCTAGTGATCAGTAACCACAAGTTAACCTAAGGGGATATTCATAAGTTTGTGGACTCCATGTCTCGTGAATCAGTGGCCCACAGTCTCAATACTAACACAAGCTACTACATTTTTAATCCTATAGAATATCTCCCAGGGGTAAGTTAAAGTGACCAACACCGGAATTGGAGTTCACCATTCCCCTCATTTTGCAATGATGAGAAGCCTTAGTCGGTTAATGGGAAAGTTTATTGACTTATTCTCGCTGTGGTCCCACACACGCCTAACATACTACCATGGGTCTCTACTCCGATGTTCAGGATAAATCCTCCCATCATACGGACTTGAATTATTTTATACGTTCCACAGCTGAAGAGCCCAACTTCATCACTGGCTGGAGTCGATAATAAACAAGCCAAAAATTACTTGGGTTGCAAATCTTCTGTCAGTTCTTTGCATGTCCAAGGCTCAATTTATACACCATGCTGCCTACAATGTGACTTGTGGGCCCTTCACTCAGAAAATGATGTATTGTTATTATATTAAATGAGCCATATTATTCAAAAATTTCCCGTTGTATGCATGATGAATTCTTAATTAATAAACTTACTATATTATAATGATGATTGCAAGGATTGGCTTTTTAGGGCACAATCCCAACACTTAGCAACATGGAGATGTACAATTTGACCTCTATGATTAGTATCCCTTTGTTTTTTGTACGATTTACATGTGTATTCATTTTAGATTTAGGTTTTAAACCTTTACCGATCCTGTTAGAGCATACAATAATTTAGCAAGGAAGTGGTGATGGTTGGATCTGCTTGCACTGGTATGTCGTGTTAAATAATCATTCCACTAGATTAGGAATTATATGTTTTGATATATAAGTCCATTACCCTTCAGTTATATATTATATTGGTCACAAAATATGGAACTGCCTTGTTAGCTCTTATAGTTTACCTTTGTGTTTGACTCACTTTAGAATGCGATTGGTTATCTGCTTTATTCCACCTATGGTTTCTTGGTTAATACTCATCCTCATCCTCACTAAACTATTTGTGTGGCAATTTTTCACTTTTTACAGATTCCGGAATTGAGTTTTGAGATTCCTCCAGAAGCTCAACGAGGCACACTCTCTACAGTAACTCCTTCCCCATTTTTAATATAGTTTCTTTCTGACATGGTTTCTTTTATTCCTATTTTCCTTAAGTCTTTGATGTGTTCTTCAGATTATGTTTGACAATAATCGCCGCTTGAATTTGAAAGTTGGATACAATTTATAAAATGACTATCGAGAAGGTTCATCCTTAGATTATTGATGAAGTCATCTTTTCTGAGGTGGAGTATACAGTACTTTAGCATTCTTAAGATTTAGGGTGCTAATAGGAGTGAACGAGAAATATTAATAATCTTTCAAATGAAACAAGTTTTTCATTGATTTTGAATTAAATATTCTATTACATTGTAGACATGAATGGCGAAGATGGATTCATTAAGCTGACCCCAAGTTGTTGGGACATGGCTTGATGATTATGGTTATGTTACATGGTTGATTAGTTCTTTAACGTTTTGAGTAACCAAGGAGAACGGTCTAATTTAGTTATGTTAGTAAGAGGGAGTGTATGCTTAGGAAGTTAGGACGCGAAATATACAAATATACTGTTTCGGACTAATGTCCAGTATGGAGGCATCCCTTGTAATAGGTTGTGTTCAAGGTTATATAAGGTTGTTCAATAGATGACAGGTTGGTCAGTATGTTTGTTTATGGATGGATACCAAATAAACTGTTTGGAGTCCTAAATTCCATGGAAAACTTATAGGTGCAGGGTCTGTTGGGGAATTATCTTGAGTATATAGAAGTGCATGTCACGGACACCTATGTGAATAGGAGTATGACTGATCAGAGAATTTATCTCGATGTGATTTAGCGTATGTTCTTACGTAACCAAACCTAGTTCAACTTAAACAACGGGAATCATCTAAGTATAAAAGTGCCAGGAAAGCTAGTATCGTGCATTCTGTAGGGTTTTGTGGGACATTTTTATCGACTTCTAACTTCATGGCCTCGACTTCTAATTTCATGTACTTTAGAACTTTCATAGATTTGATATAGTTGAAAAATATTAGACAACACACATCTTCTTTTTGGATCTTCACAAAATGTTTGATATTCTCAGTTGAATACACTGCCATAAATATGCAAGTGTGCACATCTTGCGTGCTTGCTACAGTAGTCTCCCATGCTTTCTTTTATATTCTTATCAGTCTGGCCATTTCTTACTTTATTAGTTGGAGGGCATTATTTTGCGAGCTGTGGATGAATTGCAGGCCCTTCAAGAGGAGCGCAAGGTGCAGTGATGAACTTTGCATTTTGTAGCCAAGTGTTTCCTTTCCCTACCATTTGAATTTGCTCTCATGTGATTGCAGAAGTTGGTTCCTGAGACTGCTGAAGCCATAGATCAGTTCTTGAGCAAACTGAAATCCTTGGCGTCAGGAAATGCATCCTTTACCTTCATCCTTGATGATCCAACTGGAAACAGTTTTATCGAGAACCCGTACGACTGTTATAGTGACTTTAGCATCTTTTTTATGTTGTCTTAGTCGCTTATCTTACATTTTATTGCCCGACTAATTTGCCACCTCAATTGTGTAAGTATCAGTTAGTTTACTATTTACTCTTCTGCTTTTTTATATTGTGGAATGGTTTATAAGCTCATGTTGCATTAGGTTTATACTATAAACAGTACCTTACGGCTCCCATGATTATCATCGTAAGCATCGTTAAACCCTTATTCCACTAATTTAGTAATTTTTTGACCAGCTGTCAACATGACGCCAACCCTTTTTAAGTTTGGTGCCAAAACCTGTTGGCATGTTTGGATCCAAAAGCTGTACCTGATTAGCTTCTGCTTAAAGTGGACACATCATGTAAGATCCAACGTTCTATTTCTCATTGGTTTGGTTTTTAATTTGGCTGAAAAACCGAAACCATCCAACCTTAATGCACTTGGATTATGTTGGCAAATAATCAGGTTGGCAAAATACTGGACCCACTAACCTTATCATGTGAGGATGGATGCTTCATGCAAGATTTAACATTTTATATCTTCTTGGGTTAGTGATGAATCTTGTAGAACAACCCAATAGCGATTAGCCAACACACACACAATATACATGCATGCTCGTGCAAAATATTATATATTCGTAGTACATATTGCATGCTACTTTACCGCAACTTTGGTTAATAAAGTTAATTTGGATTATACATTCATGACTAAATATAGTTGAACCCTAAGATTTGCAATAGTCATTCCCAACGTCAGTACAAATTAGTGTGGTTATTATTAGCTAGGATCATAACAAGCGTGAAACCCTAGTTTTGCTTGGGAAACAGGAAAGCGGAAAGTAAACCAAATACCCCCTCCCCGTCGGAATCGATGGCAGGCAATGGCGATGGCGGCCAATGCTTTAAAAAACGGAAGGCGGAAGGCAGACGGTCAAGTGGTTTTAAGGCGGAAGGCGGACGACTAGGCAGGCGCCCGGAGAAAAAGGCGGGCGTCCACCTATATAAAATATATTTTATATATTCTATATGTATGTATATATATAAATTCATAATTCTATATAAAAAAACAATAGTAGAAAGTTTTACATATGCAAACATCAAAACAACCGATCTGCATATAAAAGTTTTATGAAAAGGAAGGAGGGGATCGGGTGGGGTCAGGGTTGACTGCGAGGCAGGGGAAAGAGAGCAGCTTTTGAGCCTTTGGGATATCTAGGATATCTAGTTATGTAGTGAAAGGGGAGGAGGGGATCGAGTGGGGTCGGGGTTTTATGAAAAATTATTACTAATTTGCCCGCCTAAAGCCCGCCTACCAGGCGCCTGCTTGGAACCCGCGTAGGCGCCCGCCTTTTACCCGCCTAGGCGAGTCGGATCCCGCCTAGGCGCCTGCATTTGTTCAACCTGCCTACAGTGCCGCTTCATGCTGAAGCGGAGCGGCTAACTCCCTAAAACGCCTAAGTGACCACCCGGACCGCTTTTTAGAACAGTGATGGCGGCGGGTGGTGGCAAATTGAGCGATTTAACTGGATACTCATCCACCGTCATAAGCCCCAGGTTATGAATGATGAGATTTTGGCCCCATTTACTGGGGCATCTAAACATTCAATGCACTTACTATTTCAATTGGTAAGCATAAATTCAATGGTGCGACATTAATTCTGCTGCCAAATTAATATTGAATCTGGAATTAAGATATCTTTCAACTTCATCTTTGCAAGAGTAAAAAAAAAACTTAGATGCTAAGATTTTTAACGTTATAGCAGCCTCTTAACTTGTAAAGCATGAGTAAAATTGCAAAAATATAGTGTTGACATAAATTCATTCTGTAAAAACAAATAAAAGGAGAAGACTGTTGTCCAGTTAAAGGAAGAGAATTTGTGCCAAACTCTATTTTACGAACTTTTGCAGATAATGCCATGGTGTCACAGATATCTACCAAAAACAAAAAAAATACAGATGGAACAAAAGACACTTATTAATGGAGGATAAAGACTTCAGGAACGCTAAATGAGGACTTATCATTGTCAGTCTTGTCGAGGAGCATAGCTTCATGATGCTTCCGACGGATCTACTTCGGACTTCGTTTGCTTGGTCTATTTTAGTTTTGGGCTTTATTTATGTTGTGGGCTAATATGGACTATATTGGGCTTTTATTATTGGGCCTTTTATTTGTATTGGATTTAAGTTAGTCATTAGATGATCGGTACGTAAGATTAAGTTGTTTGTGATGGTCTGTCAATGTCCAATATATTCTGGAGGATTATATTTGCTATGTTGCTGTTTGAAATTGTGATAATGCTATTTGAGTTGTTTGGCTCTGCCATTCCCATAACCTTTATTGCTTGATATGTTTGTTTGATTTATGAACCTTTTTTCGTGGGTGCAGATTTGCTCCATCTTCGGATCCTTCACTGTCTATTAGATTCTATGAGAGGACACCCGAGCAACAAGCATCATTGGGTTTCCTGGTTGATCCATCCATCGAAGAACAATCTGAAAGACATCCTGATCATGGTGCTTCAACCGAGGAAAATAATCTTGCATCAAATGTAATGCAAAGAGAGCCTGTTGGTTCTGTTGGAGCTATTGCTGGTCGTCGTGCAATTGCTCAGGGGAACAGTGAGGAAGTTGCTATAGCCTTGTGTAGGTATTCAGCACCAGAAGAGGTAATGTTATGCTTTTCTGTAGATGCGCACACTGTATCAGGATTGTCTATCTTAATTATGCCCGGCTTTCTTGGGTTTTTTGTTCAGGTCGACACTCTGCCATCATCATGTGGGGCTTGTGGTGCTGGATGTGTGACTAACTTCTATTCAACCAGTATCCTTTTTGAGTCCCTTTCCTATCTTGTTAAGCTCATAATGTTAATATGTTGTCAACGAATGTAAGTTTTCGAGAAATCTTCTAACTGAAGATAAGACCTTGAATTTAATTTCACCGCAGTTTACTGCCCTCATCTAGTAACTCATGAAAGAAATGTAGAAGTGAATTGCTAAATTAACGAAGAATAATATTAAAGAAAAGATGCACATTGTTAAGATGGCTTATTGGAAGTCAAGATTTTTATAGTCTATATCGTGGATATCCTTATCCCTTGCAAGTTAGATCCATTCTTAAAGTCGATGACAATTTCTAGCTGCAAACGGGAAGTGCTCACATAAATTGATTGTATTGGAAATCAAAGTTACCAGCCGTTGTTCTGATGGGGCATTATTATAATAATAGACTGATAAATTTTCTTTTCTTGAATCAATTGGCCAAAAAAAAAAATATTATAAGTTTCAGACATCTAATCTGCATTTCAACAATGTCTTCAGCAGATGGTTCATTATTCAGAATTGCCTCTTGGATATTCTTTGTTTTTTTCTAATGGTTTTAGTGTACCTCAATTGTCTATTTTATTAAGGATAGTAAAGTGTGCCCATATTGTCTGCATGTTTGCCACTATGTTTATTACGTTTCAGTATGTATTCTTTATTTTTTATTTGTACATGTATGGTCTATAGGGAGTGGTACATATTGCATCAGTTAGGTAGTGTACTCAATTGGCTGTGACCCCTATATCTTTATGTATCATGCAAATATGCCAAATACCTAGAAATACATGTTTTACTCCCGCACTTGCTCCTCAAGTCTCGCGATAGTAGAGCATGGAGTATGGACCCATGTCTGGTTATGCAAGAGCATCGTTGGTACGCCAAGGTGCACCTAAGTCGGTGAATTAGGAGCCTTGTTGTCAATTTTATCATTCTTTTGTGTCTTGGAGGGATGTTTATTGAACTTTATGGACAATGGGGATTAAATAAAATTATTAAAGGTTTTGTCCAAAATAAGTGTCTGCCAACTCATATGTGATGATTGATGAACTAACTCCTTGCTTCAAAGAACAAGAGGGGAAGGAGTCAGACCTCTCTCTCTCTCTCTCTCTCTCTCTCATGTGATGATTGATGAACTAACTCCTTGCTTCAAAGAACAAAAGGGGAAGGAGTCAAAGACCTCTCTCTCTCTCTCTCTCTCTCTCTCTCTCAAACTTATCTTCTAGAAGAGAGGGTCCAGCCCCATAAAAACTGGTTGCTTCTTCCAGCTGGCCTCTTTTCCTACTGCTCAAAATATTCAGAAAAATTTAGAAAAACACAACAGAGAAGGAAAAGTAGAAGATATATTCTTGTCAAACTATCGTTTCTTTCTTTTAGTTTTTTGTTTTATTATGTTGTAAGCCTAATGGTTTGTGCTTATATAAGTAGAGGGTTTCCATTGCTTTTTAATCCTAATATATAGATAAAAAATTACATTTCAGATTTCTTTGTGCTGAATTTGTTTAAAATTAGCCCATTACTGGATGTTTGACCTCTTCTCTTATTTTTGTCGTTAATTTCTTTGGTCTTTTGACTGTTTGGACTCCTGAATCGCATCTAAGTCAAATTTGGTATTTGAGTCAAGTTTTACTTTTGTTCAAGGAGATGTTCTAAAGACACGATGGCACTGAGTCACAGATCGAAGCCAAGGGTAAACATGATTGTGTTAATCAAACCAATCAGTTGTTGGAGATGGCAATCATGAGAAGACAGATTGAGAAGTCAATACGAGGAATGCAAAATTTACGACATAATTGATGAGCGATGCACGAGAGGGAGATCTCGATGACGAATAGTTTGCTGCCATGATTCCACAACATAGTTTTGATGATAAAGATCATAAAATGTTTGATTTTTTTGAAAAAGGTTTTTGAAATCACTTTGGAAGATAGCTTTGGAATTCTCTTTGCAAGCGGATTTGGAAACACTTCTGAGGAAATCAGAAGATATGGCTTTTGAGTTCGGTCATCCTTGAACTTTCAATCATTCGGTTTTCAGTTTTGATACAAACGGTTGAATTAGGCTTGTGATCGATAGAGCATTATTTTGAACGATTGATCTGAAAATATTCTTCGAACGATTGTAATATGCAGTACAACAACAAGACATAAGTATTATTCAAACGATCGATCGTGATATCTTACTATCGATCGATTCTTAGGGTTGATACAATCGCCCATTCGCTTGTGTGCAACAACATAATTCTCAACCATTAGAGTCTTCTTCCATATCTAGTTGACTGTGTGGTAGGATTTGTATATCTACTTTGTGTGCTACGATTTTATTTTGCATGAATAATGAAAAAATGTTTAGCATTAAACATATCTACTTTGCATCCATCAAGGGATTGTTTTAGGTTTCCCTAGAGCTCGAGGAAGCCTTCCTATCCCTAATCTTAAGACTCAAATCTCCTATTGAGGTGATTTGGACGATTGCTTTAGGTGCATCTATGTGAGATCTGGTCATGTGTCGATTCATGGACTTTGGTTGTGTATAGGTAGGGAATTCGTTAGGAGATCAGACCTTGTGTTGGTTCATGGACCTTGTTCTTCCACATTCAATTTTGGTCAAAAAGTGTTTCAGAGCCTTTGTGAGAGAGATCAAACTTTAGGATTCATTGACATGCGGGGTGCCAAGAGGCAACACAACCAATGGATGTTGCAGCGTCAATGAGTCTGGGATCTGAGTTGGTAAGTTTGTCAAGACTTGTACTTTGAAAAAAGCTCATAGTGTACTTGCATCCGAACTTCGGTCTCGTGGGCGTAGATATGTTGTACCTTAGCCAAGTTAAATTGGTCATAGCTTCAAATTGAATGTATTCATCCCCACTCTAGGTAGTCTTAGACAATGTTCTAAAAAGCGTCCTAGGCGCTAGAAGGCTCCCCACCGCCCAGCCTAGTCCTAGGCGGTTCAGAAAAGCGGCCCAGGCCTCTAGGCGGGGCAAGGCGGTCCCAGGCCGGGCTTGGTGGCCGCCTAGGCGGGCCTAGGCACTAGAACTTGTATAGATGCTATTCTATTGTTGGTAATTATAAATTTATGGTTTAGAATGTACTAATATTATGGTTATTATGATATTATCTGAGATAATATCATACTTGCTTTTGTTCTTATTAATCTTGAGTTTATTGTTATGTAAATGATACAAGCTCTTTAAAATAATAGTTGGGATAATGTTGAATTTATAGTAAGTTAAAAAAATATATATTATATATAATATCAAATTAATTAAAAAATACAAAAACGCCTAGGTGCCGTCTAGGCGCTAGTAGGTCCCCCACTGCTCGACTAGCGCCTAGCGCTTTTTAGAACATTGGTCTTACATATGTCTGGATCCGTATACTTTAGCCAAGTTGCTCTTGTTAAGTTTTGCAGCCTAAGTCAAATCCTACATGATTTGCCAGGATATGGATTCTCAAAGAGAGGGAAGTTCTGTTACCATAATACCATTGTTTGACGGGAACTATTAGATGCACTGGAAGTCTAGGATAAGGTCTTTTCTTGAGTCCCTATATAAAAGTGTGGATGTACTTAAAGAGGTTGGTCACCAGTGTGATAAGCTAAAAAATAGTCATTATTTTTGTCAGATCGCTTTACACCTGTTTGATGAGCTCAAAATTTTTAACTAATGGTGTTTAAGTTGATCTAGACTTTAGTTGAAGCTACCTATGCTTGTGTCAAAATGTCACATTTTCTTGATGGTAGGTGTTCTTTATCTTTGTGCGATAAACACGTTATGTTTCAAAAATCCTTGGTAAAAACTTTTCTGTGCACTAATGCGACGTGCCTTTTGTTGTCATTGATTTAAACTTTTATGAGTGTATGATGTTTGTGAATATTGAACCTCTTGTTTTCAAATCATGGAATGAGAAAATTTCAAAAATGGATTTTATTGGATACTTTGGATTTCACAGAAGATCGACTCTTTGGATTTTCCTATCGACCATAGTTCCGATCGTTATGACTGATGAGTTAATTATTGCATATGATAAATCTGTTGTAGATTTTGATTCGATGGAGTTTTTTCCTCTCTGAGCGACGTTCTGTCTTCAGCTCGGTCAATGAACAATTTGGGTACTGCCGATTGTTGCTTAAATGACTTTGCTAGCCTGATTGCTTCTTTCGAAGATCGACCGAACCAATTAATATGATCAATAGTAGGGACAGATGATCTGTCTTTATATATCAAAGATCATCCTATTATTCAATATTCCTATCAGGATAAATCATCTTTGAGGGGATCTTAATGGTTCTCAAGTTTCTAAGTTTCTCTATATTTTGGTTTAGTGATATTTGAACTTGAGCATATCATTTCTAAATAATAGCAACCGAAACTGAGCTTTGTTTGGCTTTAACCACTAACAGAAATTCCCTATTTTCGAGAAGTAGTTATTATGGCGTCTTCTTGTGATTTATGCGGCTATCGTAGCTCTGAGGTTTGCTATCATCCTAAATCTCATCCAACTTGAATACCCAGGGATCCCCCCCCACCAAACACCCACACCCACACACATGATTTCTGTTATCACTTTAAATACCGACGGTTCTGAGTTTGTAAAGAATTGACCCTTTAATGTTACTCTTTTTGTCCGTATGCTTGTTCTTTTCATAAACAGTTGAAGCCTGGTGGTGAAATTCCTACAAAAGGAAAGAGGATTACTGTTCATGTTCAGAACATTGAAGATCTCAGCAGAGATGTGATAAAGGTATGCTGCTTATCTTCCTGTATTGCTTTTATGTTCTTTATTCACTGTGAATAAGGACCATGTGTGAAGTATCTAGACCACGTTTGAGGTATCTATAACATAGAAGATCCCAGCTGGACTAGGTATGTATATATAGACCACGTGTGAGTTGTACTTTCCATGCTTGTTGGCCAGGTTCAGTCAAATCATCTGCTTCAACAAGATGATTATTCCTGGTAGCCTTGGCTCAGATTAGATAAAAAAGGTTGTCAACGTTTCGGCATAAAGTTTAGTCAATTGACCGGATTGGAGAGAGAATTGTCGAGAAATGCAAAAAATACCCTTGATGTGTAACCTACCTGACTATGCACACACATAAGAGGGTGTAGTCACCGCTGGTGAGGATGACACACGATAGACTGTGAGAATGTATATAATTAAAAGACTATTCAATTCATAGAGTGAACATGAAATAATTGTGCATATATATACGCCACACATAACATCCCCTCAAACTGAAGTGAGTGATATGCTGAGAGTCCACTAGATATTAAAAGCACTAAATATTATGTGACCAGTGTTTTAAGTATCGTTATCGCTGTCGATATCAGCAAGTTACCCGGGGGAAAAATCAGGGATATATCGCCAATTATTGCTAAAAATTAGGGAAAAGAAGGAAAAAATGGCAAATGAAGATTTTTTTGGAGGATTTTTCTATATATTCCTTCAGGATGTATAGATACACCCAGTGTTCTAAAAAGCGGCCGCCTAGGCGCTAGGCGGCCCCCCATCGCCTCGCCTAGGCCCTAGGCGCTCCTAAAAAGCGGTCAAGCTCCCAGGTAGAGCTAGGCGGCCGCCTAGGCGGGCCAGGCGGGCTGAGGTTGGCCAGGCGGACCATGTTTGCTTTTGTTCTTGTTAATCACTCAATCTTGAATTATGGTTATATACTCGTTCTTTAAAATAATGATTTGGGATAATCTTGAACTTATATTAATTTTTAAACATATATATATTATATAATATCAAAATAGTTAAAAAAAGGCAAACGTCTAGGCGCCGCCTAGGCCCCGACTAGTACCTAGTGCTTTTTAAAACCTTGGATACACCATTATGATCAATAACATACATAAAACAATCATTTACTCTAGGGGACACTCAATTTAGGCTTTATATATGAGTCTGTGAACTGTCCGACACTGTCTATGAACTGTTAGAAACTTTGCAACAGTCTGTGAATTAAACAATCACAATAAGATTACACACACTAGGAAATGATAAATCATATCAAAACCCATATGGTTCACAGTACATAAAAGCATCACAAATTCATAACTCATAAAGCATATGACATTATAACCATAAAACATCTCACAGACTGACAGTACATGACAATACATAATACTCTGAAAATGATTTAAGCAAAAAAATTTCAAATTTGGATAGCAAGTAGATTGGATGTGTAGTATTGACATACTAAAATTTCATTAGGGTTTATTGGGTTTAAATAGATGAAACCCATGAATCCCAATTAATTTCATGATAATCATGATGAATCACATCAAACTTGATGTGATTTATGTTTATATTATATTCTTCACGAAGATCTACATAAGAAATTTGAGAAATTAAAAAAAAAAGATTTGAAAATATACCTCAACTTAGAAGTTTGGAAGAAACCCCAAATCCATGAAGAGACACTTCAAATCCACCAAGAACAACAAATGGTGGGTTTGACGATATATTGGCGATATATCGGTGATATTGAGCGATAAATTAGCGATATTAGCGATATATCGGTGATATTTCGACTGTTTCCCCGAAAATAAAAAATATAACTTAAATTGGTGTCGGAGGCTGGCGATAAGGTGATTTATTAGCGATAAATCGCCGATATTTAAAACACTGTATGCGACAATAAAGCCGTCTCCAATCCATTTCTTTTCAGTAAGGCTGGGACTTGGTCAGGACGTACCCAAGCAACCAGACCAAATTTTGAATTTGGACAATCACGGGCAACAATATTTAGGAATTTAGACGGGTATGGGCAAATTTTTTTTGCCCGAATTCAAATTTGGGTAATCATGGTCAGCCTTATGACCAACCCGAGCAATCCGAGGAACCTGAGGAACATATATATTGTGAGGACATTATGGAAGTGGGAAATCTGTTGCTTAAGCAATGAAAACCAATCTTAAGCAAATTGGAAACCAGTCTTTTTTTTTTGTGAATGCCTAATGCTTAAGCAAGTTGAAAAACAATATTATTTAGACGAAATTACTTAATGACAATTTTATTTTTGCTCAAACTAGGCCTGACCAACCCAACCAACCGACTAGATTGACTGAATCTAGGCAACCCGAGTAACCTGAGGAACTCGATGAACTTCCATGGTCCAAACACGGGCAAAGCCTCTACGGGTTCCTCGGGCAACTCGGTCTATTCAGGCAAAGGTGATGCAACTTGGTCCAAACATGGTCATACCTCTAAACCCGACCATGTCCACCCCTACTTTTTAGGAGTATATGGTTGTAAAATCATCAGATCTTGGTACGGATTGGGGCCAAGTGCCAATGAATCTTGATAAGCACTTTGGCAATTACAATGAACATGAGTAGGTGTATTAAAAAAAATGCATTTTTCAAAGGAGACCATAACCAGATGAAATGTCAATTACGATGTCTTCCGTGACATGATATTTTTCCTCAACCATCAAATAGGAAACAATATTCAGCTTCTAGGCCTTGTAGGAGATAATGAACTAAGAATGATGCAACTACTGGTAGTGATCAACGATATGTAACATCACGGTCTAATTAACATCAAAATGAGCTTTATGATGTTGGGAGATAAGGAGAATTGAAGCGCGGAAATGGTGCTTGAAAATGATGGAGAATTCAAATAATTTTTGAAAAGTGAACGAGTCGTAGGAGCAATAACAAATCGGTTGATAACATGCACAACATAACATTTATCTAGTCAAGACATGTTAAGATAGAAAAACTTTCCACAAGTTGTTGGTAGCGGATGCCATTACTGTTAATAGGCCTAAGATTATGACTAAGCTCAATGGGCATCCAAGTATTTCGATCATCTGTCAAGCAAGCACGAACAATAAGGTCAGTAGTGTCGTGTCCTTGGACAAAAAAGTGTAATCAACATCAAACCCATAAAAATAGCAAAGTTGGCCAAGGTCCTTTGTGTCAAGACATTGCTCAAGGTGCTATGTCGCAGAACCTGTATGAGAAGATCATCCTCGATGATGCCCATGTCATCCGCATAAAGAAGATTCGTACCATCTTACGACGTAGTACGAGGTAGAACCAATACAAGAAAGATCATCTCGATGATGACTATGTCATCCACATAAAGAAGATCAGTGCCATCCTACAAGAGCTATAAATAAACATACCGTACTGAGTGGTGACTGCATAATAGATATTCTAAAAATTATTGTGAAGAAAGGGCATTTCACGAGTAGTCGGAAGATTGACCATTCACGAACTGAGGCCACAACAATGAGAGTATGAATGGTAGCGATAAACCCTGCATTCTACCTGAAACTCGCCCCAAAATGGATCAAATTGGCACTTTCATGCTCCGTGCTCTATACATGGCAGACGTATTCACTGATGCCTCCTCGGAGCAGACGTATTCACTGATGCCTCCTCGGACTACATCATACAAGCCGCTCCATATCACAAACGTTTTCAATCCTTAGCATCTTAGGTACCAACAAATGCCTTTGGTTCGCTTGATTCGAACTATCTCCGTCAAGCCACTGCTTACGGGCTTC
Source organism: Chamaelirium japonicum (assembly GCA_947650365.1). Classification (NCBI taxonomy): domain Eukaryota; kingdom Viridiplantae; phylum Streptophyta; class Magnoliopsida; order Liliales; family Melanthiaceae; genus Chamaelirium; species Chamaelirium japonicum. The sequence goes on from OX393552.1 coordinate 37,990,751, forward strand.
TTATGGTGACCTTGTCCCTACTCTTTAAAGCTTGTCACCCTAATCTATTAGTAAAGCTCAAAACACTTCCGTGTCTCCCTACCCTTGTCCATGCATCATGGTCCTCCTAACCAGCACATCTTTCTCCAAAGAAGTAACACGCTCATTCGAAATCTGTCCCTTCAGTTGTGTAACAAGGGATCCACGCAATTGCGAGTCTGCTCTCGCCGAGCCTCTTCGACGGCACCAGCCTCGATACATAAGAGATAGGGTGCCTCATAAGGCAAGGGGATACAGTGGCATGTATTCCCAATCTTTAAGGAAGAGATCGATATCCAAGTTCTTTTACCCCACTCAAAAACTGTTTTCCACCAGACGATTTGTAGGAGGTGAGAAGGGCCCTTTTTTCGTCCCACACAATGTATTACTATAAACCCTACTATGCAATATCAACCAACACAAGCTTGATCAACAGATAGGGAGGATCCCACAGAAGCACGAAATTCCTCTTGTTCCGAGAATAAAATCGATTATATCAAGGATAGGTCGTCGTATTGCTGGCCAAGAAAATTCTAGAGATGAAGCAAGTTTCAACGCTTCCCAAGACAACAAAACCATTACTGTGGAGAGCGTAAAGAGCATCCAACGCAAAGCGGCCTTTCATTCCCCTGGTTCGTGTCTCCCCTCTTCAGTAGCCCTTGTCGCCTGCCTTAACAAGCGCTCGAGCCTCCTTTGCATCGTCTTCCTCATAGAAGCTGCTAGGTTGACCCCGAAGGCCGAATTTTATGGTAGAGTCTGTAGAGAAGGCTTTAATAAGAATTTGGCCATTAGAGACCTTATTAAGTATTGCAAAAGAAGGGGCTTGCTGATAGAGTTGGGCAGAAAGGTGTTACTAGTTATCTGGTCATAGAGACGCCTGACCCGTAAGCTGGTCTCCTTAAAAACACATGACTTTTAGAGAAGAGACCAAGCTGATGGTAAAATAAAACAGAAACAAAATGTGTATGGTAGAAATGAACCATTATGGACTAAATATTGAGTTTGAGAAGAGACCAAAGTGAAGGTGGCATAAAACAGAAGCAACATAGTAAAAGTTGGATGTGTCAATGTGGTAGAATTGGAGGGAGCGGTAGGAAAAAGCGAGCGATCATGTAATTCATGCTTCCTTCATCATGTCCGGTTCCAATCATCCTCCAATTGATGCATTAATAGGCACAATAGGACCTAATGAGCTAATAGGAAAAGAAAATTTGACCAGTTAAGATCACATGTGGGATATAAGGAACAAAACAAAGTTACGTGGCAAGCTATGCAATCAAAGTCGGTAGCCGGCCCGGTCAAAACTTATTCTAACCCCTCCCCTCTCTTTAAACATATATGATATATGAACTAACATAAATTCAATATGTATATGATATTAGTCGGTCAATAACAATCCATGCTTTCATACTTCACAGCATGGCTATAAATACATAAGTAACAGAACACAGTTGTATTGGCTTTATGCCCATATCAGAAAACTTATAACTAAGAATTTATCAGAATATTTGTTTGCTGATGTTTAATTTGTGAACAACCCCAATTTTGATTATAAGATTATATGATTATCAACAAATAAACAATAATTGTTTGTCTATGTTTTTATCTTAAATTCTCAGGTCCTCAACAAATGATTTTAGGGAGGAGCCATAGTTGCTACTCAAGACTTCGAGGCAACGCAAAAAAAATCCAAACAAAATTGTTTGCAGAGACACCTTGTATAAAAACAAAATTGCTTGCAGAATGCCGCCTGGGGACTAGTCCTCGTCGCTAGTCGGGGACTAGTCGGGATTTCGCTTAGGTATGAAAGAACTCGGAATTAGTCGATCGGCAAAATGCCGCTTGGGGACTAGTTGCCTACTAGTCCTGATTTTGATAGCATAGATGGCAGGGAGCCCTTCTGTAGGGTTTGACTTTGTGAGCCATTTATGGTAAAGAACTACATCGGAGTGGAGAAAGATCCTTCAGTGATAAAGTAGTTTAGCATCAATAGGCATATATTGATCAAAATTATGTTGAGATTCCAAGAATCACTAGAAGTATTTGAGGAAACCATCATAGCAATGGTTGCTCCTCAAGGGACGATGCACAACTTTGGCTATTAACCTGGTAATAGTGTTCTTTTGAGATAGTAGAGGCGCAATAGGTGTTGGAGCAAGTTTTTATGGAACTGGATTAGAAGAGGTGGATGGTGTATTAGTGATCCTGTGCTGCTATTGATGTCACATGTTTCACTCTAGCCTAGGGAAATACTTAAAAGGATGACCAAGAGTCTTTCATTAGAGCCAAAGGAGAGAACTAGATGAAATTCTCCTAATTTAGAGTCTTTTCAAAAGATCATCTGATGCTAGGAGTAGAAAGTCTCGTGGAGCAATAGTAGTAGGAAGCACAGTTACCAAATCGGGCGTTTTTTTGAAAAAAATGCGTATAGAACGCGTATCGATCCGAAGACGTAGTAAACAGGAAAAAAACTCTTTTTTTTGAAAAAAACTTATGTACGCGTTTAAAACGGAAAAAACGCGTATAAAACACGTATAAAACACATCGGGTTTGGTCCGGGTTTAAATTGGGTTCGGGTTTTATTTTATTCGTGCTTAATAAACGCATATGCTATATGTTTTGAACTTTTGATTACTTAATGTTGAAAAATGTCATATATACATACTTGGTATAATTTTTAAGATTTTTTTTGTTTTTTCGGATGTTTTCACGTTTTTTTTCCGTTTTTTCTGTTTTCATCGTATCTTTCCGATTTTTTCCTTTGCCGTTTTTTTCCCGTTTTCTGACTTGGTAACTATGGTAGGAAGAAGTTGTAGATGAAGCTCCTAAGGATCTCTAGGCTAGACAAGGATATTGACATAGGAAATTACCATGAATACTCTCATAATCTTGTCTAAGATGTATTGAAATTTGTAATATGTGCCTGCATTCAGGATAATTGCAACGCGTCTTAGCGCACTCAATGCGTCTCCTATAAGTGGAATACATAGGCTCTGCAGCGGCTAGTTGTGTCCAAAGAGGCAGGGATCACACATCACATAATAGATGCCCTAACTGTTGAGAGTACCCTTGCGTGTGGTCAGACATGTTGGCCTGAGCTGGTACCCATAAGAGTGACCTATTTGGTCATGTATCTCCTCTAGAGAGTCCCACAAATTTCTTGACCCATAAGATGAACCTCCATAAAGGTCATCTTAAGACGATTATTTGTGCGATCAAGTTTCACGTTAATGTCTTTGTCAATATCCACAAAGGAGTTAATTACAGATCTACCTTGGTGGTCCAAAGGATTTAAGAAGATGGCCCCCAACTTAAAGATGGGGCAGTAATGTGATAAAGACGTAGAAGAAGAAGATATAAAATGTACTACATATGAATCAATTACTCAAAGAAGCTAATCCTCTTGTCAAGAAAGATGATAATATTGGTTTCAGACTCTGGGAAATAGCCACAGACAATGCGAAGTAAAATAAGTGTAATCAATTCAAATCACAACACTTAAGCCAAGAAAATGCCAATTTGGCTAAAAAATGTTTATAACAATGTCGGAACTATACAGGAAATAGCTACGAATATGACACAAGCAGTACAAAAGGGATTTCGATGCTCAAATTGATCTAAAGAGGGAATTCAAACCAGATTTGAAAGTGGACCACCAATGCAAAGAAAGAGGGGAGATGTACATCCTCAAATACATGCTTGGAAGACCTTAAAGCCTCTCCCTCATGATGCTTTGCAACTGAAAATGGCACCGAATGCGCTTCTTGCGAGAACAACTCCAACTAGTAAGATTGTGTGCTTTGCTGGGGATTTGTGGTCTGCCAACCATTTGTTGCTGATGATGAATGGTTGGACAATGTCGTCGAGGTCTTCTTTAATTGAGACTTAGATTTATTTTTTGGCTAATTTGATTTTGTTTACTTTGGGTTAATGAGTAGAAGTTGGATTTGTAATTTATTTGAATTTTCTCTATTATTTCCAGATTTTATGGTATATTATTATATGGGTCAAATTTGGGCGCAAACTATGAGTGCAAGTTTTTTCTTTGGAAGAATCCTAGTAGGAAAGGAATCTTTTGGATAAACATCGAAGGGGTAGAATTTAGATCATCCTTAATTGTTGAACTAATTGGGCACATAAAAGCACTTTTTGGAAGGATTATGGTACTTGTTGGCTAAAGCACATATCACAAGGGGTTTCTCTTTTAGAAGATCTAAGGCCATAACTTTATGTCCTTTTTTCTTTTTATTTCCCATTTTCTTATAAATGGGACTTGTATTTCTTTTCTTTTCTTTTGTCACCCTATCTTGTAGGGTTAGGAGTCCTAGTTCCTTATATATTGAAGAGGCTGTATTTCTTTTAGGATCATATTCTGAATAAATAATATTTCCACAGCTTTTTCCTATTTTAGAAGAGCCGTTGGCCTTTATGTTTCTTCTTTCATGTCTTCTTTCCCATGCATGGTTTGTGAAATACCTACACGTAGTAGTACTTTCTTCCCTACACTATCTCAAGCCGTTTGGGTGAGGGAGGCACCCACAAAGGTCTAGAGCAATAGTGCCAAGAGTTTTGTTTTACGATTTGAATGGAGAAAGGAGGATGAAGGCAGTTGTGGATCGTATCCTCTAAGACACCAACCTTTTATTGTGGGCCTTTGTTTTTTTTTGAGCAGGCAACTTGAAAAGGGAAGGTAAGAGTGAAATGGAAGAAAGGGGATGCTTTCCAAAACCTATTCTCTCAAGTAAAAGATCTAATAACATGCTAGGTTTTTTTCTTTTCATTTTCGTCTTCTTTTAAGGGGGGGCAACATGCTCAAACATATGTGCAAGGAGTGTGGTCATCTTTTAATGACAATACCACTATATGTTCTATTTGTATGCAATGGAAACAATAATATATACACACAAGCTAAACTTAATAGGATTTAGCTCATTGCTCATGTGGAAGATGCTTTAATAATTTACTCATTCGTGTCACAGCATATTACTAAATGGCTGATATTTCTACATTTTTTTTCTGTTGCTCCTTAATAGTTAATAGTATAACAACATAATCTTAATCTATTCAAATCTCAAGTTTCCTTGGGATATTGAAAGGACGGTGGTATGAAGTTCAAATAATCTCCGACAATCTCTTTACTTGTATTCCACAAATCAGAAGTATAGCTTTGAGATGAAACCATGGTCATATCACAGATATGCCTGCTCTGTATCAGATCCACTTGCCTTTTATACAAAACTGTGAGATGGGTTAAATTTTAGGAGTTGCCTATGTAGATTCATACAAAGGCGACATTTTATCATGATCATTTCTAATGATTCTTGATACCTCTTATTGGTGTTTATTTGATTTACACTGAGTGGAACAACCTGTTCTGCATGGCGAGATTCCCTTTTGAAAATTAGGAGATTGGTCAGTATTTCTGTACGCAGCAGTGCACCAAGTTGACATGGCATAAGTGTTCAAAAGAAATCAAGACTAAAATTTGCTTTGATAGGAGCAAGGGCTTGGCCGACCATGGAATTGAATCTTTTTTGAGGTGACGGATATAATGCTTCGCCTTTGATGCCATTTGTAAATATGTTTAGGCAAGTACTAATGGATATGGTTAGAATATGTGCACGATAAAGAGAATTGATGTTTCATTTTTTGTATTTCTTGTGTATTTTATTGATTAAGCTAAGATTTTTGGTGGTATCAAACAGAACCCATCTTTTTTTCTTTTTTTGCCGAGGGTAGTGAGCTGTCTGTGCTAAATATGATAAAGATACGCAAGGATAGGCTTATCTCATTGGTTATAGAGTGCTGTCGGTTAACAACATCTAGTCAATTATTTATGTAAGCCACAAATATTTTCCTTTTCCTGTATGCATTGCTTCATGAGAAGTTGCCATGTATTTTCTCCAGTCAGATACTGCAAGTGTGAGCGTTCCTGAGCTTCAATTGGAGCTTACAAGTGGCACATTAGGTGGACTTGTCACAACTGTCGAAGGCTTGGTTACTAAAATATGTGAAAGTAAGTTTATTCTCCCATCCACCCTTTATGATCAACACGTTGTCCATTATTTTTATGGGTTTATAATGATTGCCATCAAATATGTGCCTTTAGGAAGCAAGTCATCCTAACTTGAATGCTTTAGGGTAATGGAAAAAAATTTTGTTTGTTGCTCTGATTGATGTGCTGTTTGTATTAGTTTTGTTGGGCGCAAAGTTTTTGGGTCGGCTTATATTCTCAGGATTTAGGTTTACTAGAAACCCCCTCTTCAAAGTCTTTGTGGAGAATCTGGAGATTAACATTCAAGTATGATCTTTCTTGCAGATCTTGAGAGGCTACATGGATTTAACTTAGGCGATAGTGTTGATGATTTGCAAAAGAAAAAGTGGAAGGATTTCCAATCAAGGCTTCGTAAGGTAATGCTTCAACCCTTATTCCTTTGTGATCCTTGCTGTGAAAAATTGCACCTTTGCATCTGCTTGAGAGGCTTTTTAGATGGTTAGTGCTAGCTCACAATATATATATATATATATATATATATATATATATATATATATATATATATATATATATATATATATATATATATACAGTCAGGATCCTGTGCCTTAAATTTTTGCCTTCGATTTTGATTTAATGCCCTAGAGGGTTTAGAACGTGTTGATTTTTTTTGGATGTGATCATTCCACTTTAGATAGAACATCCACAAAAAAAACAGCACATTCTAAAACTTTTAGGGGCATCAAATATATAATACAAGTTAATGTATAAAAACGGACGGTGGTATATATATATATATATATATATATATATATATATATATATATATATATATATATATATATATATATATATATATATATATATATATATATATATATATATATAGGGTCAGGATCCTGTGCCTTAAATTTTTGCCTTCGATTTTGATTTAATGCCCTAGAGGGTTTAGAACGTGTTGATTTTTTTTGGATGTGATCATTCCACTTTAGATAGAACATCCACAAAAAAAACAGCACATTCTAAAACTTCTAGGGGCATCAAATATATAATACAAGTTAATGTATAAAAACGGACGGTGGATAAAGCTTGTAATATTTGATGTCACTAAAAGGTTTAGAATGTGCTGATTTTTTGTGGAAGTTCTATCTAAGATGGGATGATTACATCCACACAAAATCAACATATCTCTAGGACATCAAATAACCTTGAAGGCAAAAAGTTAAGGCACAGGATCCTGACCCATATATATATATATATATATATATATATATATATATATATATATATATATATATATATATATATATATATATATATATATATATATATATATATATATATATATATATATATATATATCCGGGCCGTTGACCCATATTTTTTTGATCGATATTTGACCCATCATCCTAATCGTTGGATTCGGGTTTCAGATTGTGCTGATTTTTTGTAGAGGTGCTATCTATGGTATGTTGATCATCCTCACAAAAACTCAATGCATTCTAAAACCTCTAGATGCATCAAATGTGCTATTCAAATCAACGGTTGAAAAAACCTTATAACATTTGGTGGCCCTAGAGGTTTTTGAATGTGCTGATTTTTTGTGAGGATGATCAACATATCACAAATATCACCTCTACAAAAAATTAGCACATTCTGAAACCCGAATCCAACAATTAGGATGATGGGTCAAAATATAGTTCAAAATTTTATGGGTCATCCGATCCTGACCATATATATATATATATATATATATATATATATGGGTCGGGATCCATTGACCCATTATTTTTTGACTCATACTTTTACCCGTCATCCAAACCGTTGGATAGAAGTTTCAGAATTTGCTATTTTTTGCGAGGAGGATCACAATGGCTTTGATTGCACACCCACAAAAAATTAGCACATCTAAAACCTCTAGGTGTATCAAATCTAAAAAGCTTTGTTGACCATCCATTTCAACCGTCAACTTGAGGAGCACATTTGATATACCTAAAGGTTTTAGAATGTGTTGATTTTTTGTGGGTGTACAATCTAAGCCATTGTGATCCTCCTCGTAAAAGATCAGCAAATTTTGAAACCTTTATCCAATGGTTTGGATGACGGGTCAAAGTATGAGTCAAAAAATGACAAGTCTACGGATCCTGACCCTATATATATATATATATATATATATATATATATATATATATAGAGAGAGAGAGAGAGAGAGAGAGAGAGAGAGAGGGTTGTTACAGTGAGCTGCCGCTCGGGAAAGTGAGCTGCGGGTATTTTGACCCCCCAAGAAGTTATGGAATTTGATAAAATTTGGTGCGGTTGTTGCCTAGGATAAGATGATCATCCTCACCAATTTTCATCAAATTCCAAAACTTCTAAGGGGGTCAAATGGTCGAAGCAATTTCTGTCGTCTGCAGTCACCGTTAAAATCTGCAGAAATTGCTTCGACCATTTGAACCCCCTAGAAGTTTTGGAATTTGATGAAAATTTGTGAGGATGATCATCTTATCCTAGGCAACAACTTCACTAGATTTCATCAAATTCCATAACTTCTTGGGGGGTCAAAAAACCCGCAGCTCACTTTCCCCCTCCCCTCGGTAGCTCACAGCTCACTGTAACAGCCCTCTCTCTCTCGCTCTCTCTCTCTCTCTCTCTCTCTCTCTATATATATATATATATATATATATATATATGGTCAGGATCGGATGACCCAGCAAATTTTGGCCCATTAATAACCCAGCACCCTTTGATGCACTTAGAGGTTATAGAATGGGCTGTTTTTTTGTAGACATGTCGTCTATGGTATGTTGATCATCCTCACAAAAAATCAGCCCATTCTAAAACCTCTAGGTGCATCAAATGCGCTCTTCAAATCAACGGTTTTTGACTGTCAATTTTAACCGTTGATTTGAAGATCTCATTTGATGCACCTAGAGGTTTTAGAATGGGGTGATTTTTTGTGAGGATGATCAACATATCATAGACAACATGTCTACAAAAAATCAGCCCATTCTAAAACCTCTAGGTGCCTCAAAGGGTGCTGGGTCAAATTTTGCTGGGTCATCCGATCCTGACCCATATATATATATATATATATATATATATATATATATATATATATATATATATATATATATATATATATATATATAAAGAGAGAGAGAGTGGTTCGCCCATTTGCGGACGAAAATTTATATCAAGAATTTTTTTTTATGTCTTCGTCGGAATACGACCTTTTTTATATCATGGTGAATTTATATAATTTTCATTACATGCCGCTCATGTGATGCGTCCGTGCCTCGATGCCAATCATGGCATTCTGGTATTCGCTTGAAATTCCCCTTCATGGGGTAATGCTTCAACCCTTATTCCTTTGTAATCCTTGCTGTGAAAAATCACACCTTTGCATCTACTTGAGAGGCTTTTTAGATGATTAGGGCTAGCTGACAATATATATATATATATATATATATATATATATATATATATATATATATATATATATATATATATATATATATATATATATATATATATATATAGAGAGAGAGAGAGAGAGAGAGAGAGAGAGGTGGTTCGCCCATTTGTGGACGAAAATTTATATCAAGGATGAATTCTCTGTCTTCGACGGAACACAGCCTTTTTATATCATGGAGAATTTATATAATTTTCATCACATGCCGTTCACGTGCGTCCGTACCGTGATGCCAATCATGGCATTCATGTATTCACTTGAAATTCCCCTTCATGAATCTACTACTAGAATTTATATCATGGAAGAAGCACGACTTTTTTTTATAAATCTATTATTGCGCTTTCAGTTGTGACTTAGTGAGTTTTCAGCGACCGTCATAGTCTTGTGATGTTTGCATGTGTATCTCATGTCATGCAGCTTTTAGATCTGGAGGAACCTTGGACTTTGATCATCGATGATGCAATGGCAAGCTCTTTTGTCTCACCTACTGCAGATTCCATCACAGATGACAAACAGCTCATAAGTAAGATTCTTTGTGACATTTTAATTTTTTATGTATAACCCGTGGTTTAGCAAGTGACGTTTGTTGGGTTAATGGTATGATTATTTACTAATATGATTGTTAATGATCTCAGTCGTTGAGTATGAGAGGACTTGGGAGCAAAATGAAGAGTTGGGTTTGAATGACATGGACACATCTTCAGCCGATAATGCTTACAACCCCACCACGGGTTGATTGCCAAGTACCGAAGCTCTTGTAAGTTGGTGTGATTTACTTGTTGTAACATTTTGTTGGTTCCTATAAATTAATCTCTTGATGGGTTGTGAAGACTCATTTTATTTTATCAATTTAGGCATTTGCTATCTGCACATATAAAGTAAGCTGTGAACAATGTGGGCATGATGCAGTATTTTCTTTAAAGAAATGATCCGATCAGGTGTGGCGGGCTCTAATACATCAGCACTGTCCGTTGGCAGGCCCCGCAACAGGTGAGTGGCACTCTGCCTCGACTGACGGTGCTGACGCATTGGTGCCGGGTAACTGATGGGATCATTTCTCTTTAAGTCTCTGTTCTTTTACTGTGAATTGGAATCCCTAGGTAATGGGTCCATTCCCATGTTCTTTCCATAAAACTACCTTTGTGTCATCTATGCAGACATCGTGTTCACCATCCTCCCACATCTGGTTTTGTATATGGAGGTAGACGCTTTCACCATGAGGATGGGGAGGTAGAGAGGGATTTACAAACCTTGGGTGTTTGGTTGAGAAATGAAATCCAACAAAAACTGGAATTCATTTCCTGGGAAAATGGAGGTCTCATTTTTATGGAAGGAACATGGAAATGGACCCATTTCCGAAGCAATCCCAATTCTCAGGAAAAGATCAGGGCCTAATCACAGGCTTCCGCTGGTTTAAGCATTTAGGCAGACTGGCCTCAATAAGAGGCCTATGCTTTCATCTGGTGTTGAAGTAGTGCTGATTGAAAGGTTTTTTGGTTTTGGAGTAAGGCTTAGAAGTTTATGTGCCACCGTCTAGTGGCAGTCTCTGTAGGTGTGCTAGTTGTGGCACTTTTGTTTGTATCCGGCGGTCGTCTTTCTCCACCTACTGGTGGTTTCCTATGTAGTGCCAACATGTGGCGCCTCCCGGAGGTCTGTTTGTGACCTCCCCTCTGAAATGTACCCAAAAAAAAAAGCGATTTCATAGAATGTTGTAGAGAGAGGATCTTCTCAGGATATGAGGACCTAATGTTCATTTGTCTCGACAAGTGACAATAATGGACCCCCCCCCCCCCCTCCCAGTTGACATGCAAGGGCCATTGTTTTGGGACTCAGATGAGGTGGAGGAGGTATGTAGCTGTTAGTAAGGTGGGGTTTTTTTCTTTCTGTGGAATGATGTTCTAGTAGATTAAATCCACTGGGCCAAGACGAGAATTGTTTGAGGCAGATTGGGAGCTAATTTTAGGGCCAGTTCATAAAGTCTTAGCTATAGAAAATTTGTCTTGCTTTAGAAGGAATCACCATCTTTTCAGTAAGGATCTATGTAATTCAAATTTGTAATTAAGTGTATTTTACAACCCATTCAGTAAGGAGTTACAACCCATACAGTTTGAAAAGCATAAAGTCAACAAAACTGCAATTGAAAAACATGGATTAGAATTACTATGCAGTTGCAAAATAATTGTTTGATTGTGGCAGCAGTGACCGGTAGAGATCAACTGGCGATGGTGGCGATGCCTGCAGCGACGACTGCCGGCAGCCGATGATGAGAGGCCCACAGTTGGTTGTTTGTATGTAGGAGTTGCAACGCACGGATTGCAACTCACACCAAACAATGGGGTTTGGCCAAAGCGCAGAGGTTACAACACAGGTTGCAACTCCTCCGAACCACTTATCTTGAATAATCTCTCTATCATCTAAGCACTCTCTCCAGACTTGTCATACGTACATCTTAAGAAGTAATCAATCTCCTTGTTTTGTGAATGAGCCTTCTACAGATAGGGCATACCTTCTTCTCCTCTTCCATTATCCTGCAGATGCAATGCAAATACTGATTTAACCAATCAAAAGATAATTATGATGGTAATTATTCGTTGTTTTAGCATCCACGCACTTCCGTACCTTTGCCCGCATGTGTAGCAAGTGGCATTGTGTCCGCAAGGAGTGAAGAAACAATCGCGCTCCTCGTCGTAGCAAATAACACATATCTTTCCATCATACAAGTCCTGGGAAGCGCAACGCAAGCTCGACTCGGGGTCCCCCTCGATCGTTCCGTACGAACATGGCGATTTCTTTCTTGGCAGTATCGGATCGCTCTCCGTCTCCACACGGACGCCGTCTACTGTCTCCTCCTCGATTGCGCATGCTTCAAATTTTCTCAAGATCGAATAAACAACCACCACCACAAATCCTGCAAGCATGCCATGAAACAAGGATGTGAACACTTAAATAAGAGGCTATACTGATGCTTTACAAACTAGTCTAATTATGTATTAACCCTTGGAAACCTTATATTTGCACATCGACCCTCGAAAACAAATAAAGTTAGTCATATTTACCCTTCTGATTAGCTACAATTTCAAAAAGGTAATTATACTCAGAATTTTCCCCTGTTGACTGTTCTATGCAAATCTGTAGGGCTGCCGGACGAGAGTGGAGGTCTGTCGGACGAGCGTGGAGGGGAGACCGGAGTGGAGTTAAGGTTAGAGTACTTGCACTGAAAAAAACCTAGAGTTAGCCGATCCAAGTCGTAAATCACCCTTTGATAAAATGATAATTTGGACTTTGATTTAGAAGTTTGTAGTAAAGTCACTTTATGTTGACGGATGGTAACAAAGGGGTGAGTATGCACAACTTTATATATGCGAGTGTAAGGTTTCCATGAGCTAATATGCAAATAGACTAGTTTGTAGGGGTCGACTTGCAAAAAAGCCAAAAGATTCAGCAACAAGGTTTAGGGTGCATGTCACAGATTTGTTTTGATGAATTAGAAAACCCAAGAAATTATTTCTATAAACTATCTCGATTACTTAATTTTGTATTATAATAAAACAGGAAACCAATTATGTCAATAAGGAATTTAGGAAGAAAAGATTAAATCTTTTAATTACCTAAAAGCAGGAGATATACGGCCAGGCGTGCAGTGAAAGATAACTCGACGGACCAATCTGTACTAGGTACCTGTAGATGTAGTCCTGATGAGGATAGTTAAGTTTGTGTTGGAAGTAAATGAAACAGATTAGTCGAGAGAATTGCGAGAGGAGTTCTTACATCGTTCGTCGGTGTGGTTAAAACAAAGTAGCGAGTTCTCGGGAATAGCAATCGGATCTTGCACTGACCATTGATCGTCGAGAAAACCTCGGTTGCTTTGCTGATGTCGTATGATTTGGACGAGACATTAACCGTCAATACTGTCATGATGCTCTGAGGATTCAGATTTTTGACACCAAAATAGTAGCTATCTTCCTTGTCGATATCGTACTCTGCTTCCCTGTCGCCTGAGTACGTCGTGACATGTCAGCAAGTTAAGACCAAAACTACTTGGCTTGACGAGGGGGGGGGGGGGGGGGGGGCGACTTATTCAGTTTCGTCAATCGACATCGAGCTTTTCATGACGATATTGAGTTTCTGAATTCAATTTCTATTGGGGGATTTATAATATATTTTTATATATGTTCGTGGCAGAGATGAGGATGTCGAGGTGACTCTGCAGAAAAACCAGAAGGGATAGAATGGGGAAAGAGTGTATTAGAGAAAGTGTTAAGAATGGCGTCAAAAAATTGTAATGGAGAGCATAGTAAAATGGTTTGCATGTGCAACGTAGAAGCAAAGCAAAGGCGACCCTGATAAGAAGTGGGTCCCAGAGTAGTGATTGTATTAGAGAAAGTGTTGGGAGTGACACTGATTAAGAACGTAATGAAGAGCATGGTAAGATGGTTTGCATGTGCAATGTAGAGGCAGAGCAGAGCAGAGGCGGTCTTGATAAGGAGAGGGTCCAGAGTAGTTTGGAAGGTATAAGGAGACGGGGAAGACCTAGAATAAAATTGATGGGTGCTGTAAGAGAAAAAATACATTTTTTTTTTTTTTTGCAATTTAAAGCCAATCTCTCCACTCCTCTCCTCTGCTCTCAATCCCGGCACCAGGTACCAATTCCGACGGGTTGCCTAAAGTCGGTGGGCCGAGGTAGAGAAACATGGATAGTAGTGAATCAGTGGATCAATTTCATTAATGATCTTCCAACATATCCTTATATAACACATTTTTAAAAAGTGATGAGATACAACCAGGGGATGAGCAAAAGGAGAAATTATTGTTACAATAAAGCGCATGTGAGGCTAGAACGTGAGCTGCCTGATTGCTATCTCTCGACATGATTTAGCTCATACGAAGCAAACAGTTTGATGAGTCTCCTGCATTTCATAACAGGGTTATGGATCTTCCAGGGAGGAGAAGTATCCTTCTCCAACAGGAGTGTAATGACTGTGAGGTTATCTCCCTCGAGTATTACATTGTTGATTCTAAGCTATAAGCTGAGCTTGATTCCTTTCAACATGGCTAAGATTTTCGCTTCAAGAGACGAGCGAGTAATTTTTATATAATTATACCTACGAAGAAGGATTTGTAAGGCTTGATGCTTATGGTTATGGTTATAATTTTTTTTATATAATTCTTCGATGACTAATGAAGGCCCATCCGTACATAAAGCTCCAATTTACAAAAGCTTAGCCTGGCCCACTAAGTCTGGCATATGGGCCCAAACACCGTACAGGCTGCCGAGGAGCAGATTCCTTACCATGGATCTTAGAGCTTATGTAGTATCTCCTCACCTCCACGAAGTTCTCTTCTCCTGTCGAAGCAACACAACCACAAGAACACGTGTCAATGAAACCAAGCACAAATAGATCCTAGTTGAAACAAACCAGAACTCAAAGTGGAATTACATCTTTACCCTTGATCAGAACCAGAATCAGGCCCCCGCCACCGTACTCCACCACCTCCCATTGCATCCTAACCTTAGACCCTTTGTTCAACCACATTGAGAATCCCTACAAACCGTGATTAAACCGTAACAGGTTAAGCATTTATCAACTGGTGGGGTCTATGCTGAACCCCCCCACTATACACCTCATTTCATATTGGCCCATTAACCTTTTTTTTCCCTTTCAACTTATATGCCGAAGATACCCTTGTCCTAATAAGCATATAAGTTAAATATTTCACAAATTATTTGAATATTATTAAAAATAAATTAGGGTATTTTTGAAATTAAAAGTTTATGGAAGGGGCTAAATGCAGACGAAGCATAGTTGAGGGATCACATTGTTCAAGAACAAAGTTGATGAGCCAGTTAATATGAAATGAGGTGTATAGTTCAGGTGAGGTTTATGTAATTTGCCCAAAAAAAAAGGGAGACCGTACCTGTCGATAAGGCAGACAATTTTGGACCCGACACAGTAGACCCGACACGACTCGGCATGAAGTTAGTCGGTCTGGGTCAGGGCTAAACGGGTTCGGGTCGTAAACAGGTCGACACAATAGACCCGTTTAATAAACTGGTCGGGTCCGGATTTAGGGTCTGGACACAGTAGACCTGGGAAGACCCGTTTAAAATTCAATGGGTCGGGTCGGGTCGGGTCGGGTCTACCCGCAATCCGTTACTGTACTATATAGTACCAGTGGGTCTATTGGGTCGGGTCGGATTGTGTTGGATCGGGTCAACTGAATAGATCCGTGTGCTAAACAGGTCTTATCGGGTCTACCCGTTTATTAATGGGTCGGGTACAGGTTTAGGATCTAGACACGATTAGTTAAACGGGTCGTGTCCAAAACCCATAGACCCGAACCTGACACGGCACGACCCGTTGACACTCCTACCTGTCGACCGTAGGAGTCGATGAGCAGATGGTCCGACACGGTCCAGTTGGTCTCCCGGCTGAGCTCCGGCCACTCCGAGAAGCCGTAGATCGCCACGTCTTTCTCCGGATCACCCTGCACCAGCAGCTGGTCGATGAAGACCGAGCTGGCCTCGACCATGCGCGATGAGTTCGGGCCCAGGAGGAGCCGACGGTCGCCGTAGTATCCGTAGCGCAGGCTCAGAGTCGCCGTGCTTTAACACGTTCAGGAGCAGCGACGTCAAGGAGAGAAGCAGATGGACGAGAAGAAAAGATAGAGAGAGAATTTACATGCCGCATATCCATGCGAGGAGAGGGACGAGTTGGGTGGTGGTGCACTTGGCTCGGCCCCTGTGAGATGGCATGGGGTAACGGAGAGGCGGCATGAGCGTCGGGGGGCGGCGGATGAGAAGTGGCCGGGAGGAGGAGGATGGATGGAGAGAGATGAAGGGTTTAAGGGGATGGGGATGAAGAATGGAGAGCTACTAGTGGTTGAGAGAGATTGAGAGAGGGGGGGGGGAGACGAGTGGGTACACTGGGGGTCTGTAACTACTGTTCTGCGAACGACTGAGGGGAAATGGGAATGTTAGGTTGAAGTCGTTATCGATGGGTCCCTCTCAGGCATCAGGGGGAAAAAAATTGGGGAAATTTTATTCATACCCCATAAATCTGTAATTAGCCCCCATTTCCAACAAACTTGAACACACCCCATTTTTTTTTTTCATACCCCATTCCTATCCCAAAAATACCCTTCCCCTTACACCCCACCTTCAATACACCCCAGTTAAATGGCCCGCCCCAACTTGATTATACCCCAATCAAACACATACCCTCTTAAATATACCCCAATTATATGCGCTCTTGAATACACCCCACTCTTAAATAAACCCCATGCAGCTGGCTGATACTTGAAGGCACAAGTAGAGCTGCAACTTGGGCGGGCCAACCTGAACCCAACCCGAATTTGGGCGGGCTAATCCGAGCCCAACCCGAATTATTTCTCCTCGACCCGACAAGACCCGACACGAAATTAGTGGGTCTGGGACAAGGCTAAACGGGTTCGGGTCGTAAACGGGTCGACACGATAGACCCGTTTAATAAACGGGTCGGGTCCGGGTTTAGGGTCTGGACATGGTATACCCGGGAAGACCTGTTTAGTATTCAACGGGTCGGGTCGGGTCTACCAGCAATCCAATACTATAATATATAATACCAGTGGGTCTTTCGAGTCAGGTCGGGTCAAGTCGGATTGGGTCGGATCGGGTCAACTGAATAGATCCGGGTGGTAAACGGTCTTACCGAGTCTTATCGTGTCTACCTATTTATTAGCGAGTTGGGTACGGATTTAGGATCTAGACACGATTAGTTAAACGGGTCGGGTCCAGGTCTAGGGGTTTTGGACACGACACGAAACTAGACACGACACGAACCCGACACGACACGACTCATTGCCACCTCTAGCTGCAACTTGGGCGGGCCAACCCGAACCCAACCCGATTTTGGGCGGGTTAACCTGAACCCACCCCGCACAACCCGGCCAACCCGACGGGTTGGGCTTGGGCTAAGTTTAAACAAACATTGGGTTGGGGGTACAAAAGACGCTGAGCAGCGGCTTTGCGGTTTGGGGTACAAAAAAAGGGTATTGTTGGTATTAAAGGATTGTTGAGTAAGTTATTGAGAAAGGCTAGGGATACGGGGGCTAATTACAGATTTTTGGGGTATGAATAAAATTTCCCAAAAATGGGTTATTTTGACTTTGCCCCCCAAATTTTGCTTTGAATTAGACTCTACGCCCCAACTTTTCATTAATTAGACTTTACCCCCCAAAACTAACTGTTCCGTCAGCTCACCTTCTAAGAGAAAGAGTCAGCTGACGGAAAAGAAATAAAGTTTGGGGCATGAGCTGACGGAACAGTTAGTTTTGAGGGGGTAAAGTCTGATTAATGAAAAATTGGGGGTAAAGTCTAATTCGAGGCAAAATTTATGGTGCAAAGTCAAAATAACAAAAAAAAAATAATCTATTATATAGTGGCGATGCCAGACCAGACAAGTAAGACCACTGGCATCATGGGCAAATTAACGTTGGAGCACTCATTGAGCACCACAACAATTATATTATAGCCACACGATAGCAGTCACCACGATAGGTACATCACACTCAGCCCCAACTACATCTCGATCGTTTCTCTGATTTGAAAAATTATTGCGGGGAGAGAGGTTGGCATCACCGACCGTAAATGATCTGTGATGCCACCTCAGCAAGGGTTATACCAAAGTTTTTCTCGTTCTTTGGGCCCGCTGATGGTTTGTGTCTAGTAGTGTTTTTTCCGGCGATTGGGCTGGTAATGGGCCGGGATTGAGCTGGACTCAAGCAAGCCGGGATTTGGGCTTGTTTTTTTTATTGATCTAATTTTTTTTTTTTTTTTATGGTAATGTGCGTAAGGTCTCTAACAACGTATCACTATAATGATAAGTATCGACAACAAGATGTAATTGCACCAGGTTCTCCCATTTGGAAAATATTTATTTTACCGTTTGAATGTTTGGAAAATAGCCATTTTAATCCAACTCGTAGCTGTACAATGAAACCACTTGAAGAGTAACATTCCGGTAATATAGAGTAACATTTGCTGCAGTGATTTTATTTTATTTTTTACTACAGTGAATCACTATTGCAATTGTTACTCTTTTTATCACTGAATTGTTACTCTTTGCTATCACTGTAGCAATTTAACAATTGTTGTCCTTTATTATCGAATTGAGTAACAATTGCTACAATGAAATATTTTATTGATAAAAAAATATTTTATCAAAATTTTTTTAAAAAAAATTACAACAGTGAAATCACTATGGCAATTTTTTAAATTCAATTTTTTTTAAAAAAAATTGCTGCAATGAAATAGTTGTAGCAAATCCGCGAGTTAAGCTCTGTAGCGAGAAGGACGAAGGGACATGCACTAAGGGACAGTTTGGTCATTAAATGAGGATAAAAGTCACGTGTGGGACCTGCTACAGGTGCATCTTTTTCTGGAGGAACTTAGTGCAACACCATCTTGTTGCATGTCCTTACCCTTAAACTGATCTTTTGTTACCTAGTGCAACACCATCTTGTTGCATGTCCTTTCGCTCGCTAGTTATTCACCCCACCGGTTAACTACCCCCTCTAGGCTTAAACGAAACTCATGTTTTGGACTGCTGGAACCTGACCAATGCAACTATGTGAGTTTGACTTTGCTCCATAATCAGCTAGTTGTCCTGAGCCATCCGATGCACTTACCCCGAAAAGGTGAACAACTAGCGGACCATCACTAAGTAGAATTTGTAGGCAATCAGGTGGAGGCTGTGGAGCTGAGTCGAACTCAGAGTTGCATTCATGGGCATAAAATCTAGAGAGAAATGCTATTCAGCACAAAAGTTTTCCCGATTCTGCTCAGCCCGATTGCCACATCGATCAAGTTGAGTGGAATTGGAAAAACCGTCGGGCTGAATAGAATCTCAATTGTTATCTTATTATTAGAATTTTTTTTTTTTGGGTACATAGCAGGGCCCTAGTTTGATCCAAGAGTCACCACACAGGCACCCAACTACACAACCAAAAGTAGAAGCCGCTACACCAGCGAGCGAAAGCACCACAATCCAACTTCTACTTTCAAATGAGCCTCTTGATCCAATCTTAGAAGACTGTCGCGCCTTATTACAGCTCCGGAGACATGTTTGTATTTCTCACATATTCCGAGAAGGTAACGCGGTGGCAGACTGGCTAGCTACGAGAGGCAAAATCTCCAGACAATCACAAGTTTGGTACGAGGATTTTTCTGGGCCATTACTATTGATAGCATTGCACGATATGAGGGCTACCGGGGTCATGCGCGAATGTAGACAATGATATTGTAGTGATCTTTTGTGCCGGTGTGGCCTTTGTAGTGTAATGTTTTTACCAAAAAAAAAAAAAGCAAAGAGAAGGGCCCACCTGGCCCCAAGAAGTCGTCGCACTAATGAGCGGGAGCACCACACCAAGCGGAGAACATGTATTGAACCCGGGTTAATGCTCGCTAAGAACGGTACCACTACCGACTGTCCAAGGCAACGATGATATTATTAGATAGGGCTTTTCGTAAATAGGTGCCTATAAAATAATCTAATTGCATTTTAACCCTTGTAAACCTTATATTGGTATATCGACTATCCAAAACATATAAAGTTGTGCATATTTACCCCTCTCTTACTATCTGCCTTAAACACAGCGAACTTCTAACCTGAGGTCCAAAAATCCATTTTACCTATGCTCAAACGGTAACTCACCACTTGCATCGACTAATTTCAATTGTATTTAGTGCGAGTACCCTAACTCTAACTCCACTCTGGTCTTCCCTCGAAACTCATCTAGCCCCTTACACTTGTCTGGGAGCCCTCCGCATTCGTCCGATAGGTTTGGCAACACTCAGTGTTTACACCTAACAGTCAACATGAGAATACTCTTAATATATTCACCATTTTCAGAAGTTAGTTAACCGGAGGGGTGAATATGCACGATTTTATATGTTTTGGAGGCAAATATAAGGTTTTCAGGGATTAATATACAATTAGACTAGTTTTAGGGGTCCATTTGTAAAAAAACCTATTAGATAAAGTTACTCATATAGATCCATCTTATGGATGCAAGTACATGCCCGTGCCTGTCGGCACTGCAGCGGGCCGCCTTCGGCGGCAACACACCCCCCGGGCATCACCACCCCCACCGTCGTGTGCGACGACAATACACCTGACTGCCTTCGGCATGCCTGTGCCGATTGGCACAAAGCGGGATCCTTCGGTGCGACCAACCAACCCCCAACTCCGCTACCCCGGGAGAGAGAGAGAGAGAGAGAGAGAGAGAGAGAGAGAGAGAGAGAGAGAGAGAGAGAGAGAGAGAGAGAGAGAGAGAGAGAGAGAGAGAGAGAGCAGGGCCATCTCGATACAAACTGAGGCCTAAGACGAAAATTCTAAATGGGGCCTTTTTTTATTTATTTTTTTTCATAATGGGCCGGGCCTAAATGGTGGGTATGTTGGCCGTGAGTGAGGTAACTAAATCACCGGGCCGTTTTGGTAGCCAACTCGACCTGACCCGACCTGACCCGTTTAGTAAACGGGTTAAACGGGTCGGGTCGGGTTTGGGTTTAAGTTTTTGACCCGTTTATTAAACGGGTTGGGTTCGGGTTAGGTGTTTTGCCCTTATACCTATGTCTCAACCCGACCCGACCCATTGCCACCCCTACTTGAAGGCAGACGTAGGGCTGCAACTTGGGCGGGCCAACCGGAACCCAACCCGAGCCCAACCCGAACCCAACCCAAATTTGGGCGGGCTAACCTGAACCCAACCCGAGTTCAACCCGAGCCCAATTCGAATTATTTATCCTCTACCATATTGAGGCTGATCAACCCATCCCGCACAACCTGATCAACCTGGCCAACCCGACGGATTAGGCTAGGGCTAAGGAAGTTCAAACAGACCTTGGGTTGGGTTGGGTTAGGTTGGGAGTACAAAATGTGCTAAGGTAGGGCTTTGAGGTTTGGGGTACAAAAGAAAAGGACAATGTTGGTATTAAAGGGTCGATAGGGAGACGGAGCTAGTAACAGATTTTTGGGGTATGAATAAAATTTTCCAAAGATTAGGATAAATTACACTTTGCCCCTATGTAGTTTTGCACAAAATCACTTAACTCCCATGTAGTTTATTTTGTTCCAAATCGCTCCCTAAAGTTTGAAATATTAGCACAATACACCCTTTTGTCAACTACATAATTTCCTTGTTTGGTGATTTGTATCTGATCAAAACTGAATTGGAGGGGAAAAAATGTTGTTTTATAGCGATAAGAGGGTTTAGTGTTTTTAAGCTAAACTTCAGGGGGCAAAGTATAATTTACTCTAAAGATTCTTATATTAATTAAGATTTGAGAGTGATTTTCGTGAGGGATTTCCGGTGATTGAGTTGTCTTCTTTGTGAGCCAATTAATTCTGTATTAATTGAGGGACTTCCCTTGTGAATAAGTGAAGGGATGAGTCTCACTCTATGGTTAGATCAAGAGATGATCAAATCTATCCGTTCATTTTTGTCTAGTCAGCAAGTTGTTCCATTTTGTCTAGTCAGCATGTAGACCGCCGTGCCATGTTATATAGATGTGGATCCATAAGTCCTAATCATTTCCAACCAGCTCCACTGAAATCCCCTTTCTCCAAATCCGGTGGGCCTGGTCCCTCAAATGTCAGATTGCCTACCTCTCTGAAACATAAAAGGATTTCAAAATGAGCCATGAGTTGGTATCAAATTGCTTGTTCTGGACAAAATAGGAATTCCATAAATGTTGAACTAAATGATAGGGGTGGACCGGTCATTTTAAAAAATTTGGAGCAAAAATTTGGATTTGGAGGGCCTTTCTATAATTTAGATTTAGAGACGGGTTAAACCCAACCGTCCGCCAAATTGACATATTTGGCGGATGGGGACTTCCAACCACTCGCCATATCTTCCTGTAAAAATGCAGAGAACTCATTTGGTTGTCATGTATGTCGGTTTTGGAATCCAAATCGAGGGGGATGTCATAATTTTTTAATAGGAGGATAATAAAAATAATAATAATAAAATATAAAATATGTCGGGAATAAGCCCATAAATGGAGGTCACGGTTGGAGTACAACAAAAATGGAGGGCCACCATTTAAGTATATTCCCGACACATTTTAATACGACAATGACATTTTGTATGCCACGTAAGGTGTGCAAGATCCAAACCAAACCGACTAAACCTATCAAACTGATTGATTTTGATGAGTTTCGACATACTCAATGTATCGGATTGGATTGAGTTTTTAAAAAACCGACATGATTGAAGCAGTGACGGATTTGTAAATCTAAAACCGACTTAAACCGAACCGGACATATGTACATACATACGGTATTTATTAAATATACCATATATCCTCAAAAAGCCTTGCTACCAACAACCTATGCAATATTTTAGGATGACTCAAAATCAGTTAAAAATCTTATTTAGGTTTAATGAATTGACAACAATTACTAATTTTTAACTGGAAACTAGGTCCTAATAGAAGTAGAAAAAAAAACCCAATAAGAATATAGGTCAAAGCTCAAACCGATCATCCAATCCAATACAAACCAACTTTAATTGGATTGGATTCCAATCCAAGTTCGGTTAGGATCGATTTGATAATCCTTAAAACCGACCAAGATAGGATAGGTTTGGGTTTTCCCTAAATAGCTTGGTTTCGAACTATGCACACCCCTAATGCCACGGTTGGAGATGCTCTTAGAGGATATTTTTTTGTCGAGACTATATTTGGAGATAGAGACATGTTGGGATGCTCTGAGAGTGACTCACTGATTACTCTTCTGAAGCTCACTTCCGGTGGGTATTAGGGAGACTCTAGTACATGATTGCTGGAAGTTGTGTTAGAGTGCGATGACATATTCACCGCGGAGAAAATTCAGTTGTGGGCATATTAAAACTTTTTTTTTTTTTTGGGGGGGGGGGAGGGGTGGTGGGGTGAGGTGTGATAGGTCCCTCTAACATATCGCTTTTAGTGATAAAGACGGACCAAATGAAAATTTTGAGTTAGATCCTCTTGTTTGACAAATGTCCCTTTTATCCCTATGTGGTAGTTGTACATGGATTACCCTCACGTGCTGGTGTACATAGAAGCACCGATACCCCATTCATTGTACGTAGCAAAAAGAGTAACAGTCTGGACAGATTGTTACTCTTTTACTACAATGAAATCATTGTAACAAAAAAAAAAGTTATGAAATCTTGATTTTTTTTTGCTACAGGGAGATCACTATAGCAAGAGTAACAATTTGAAAGTTTTGCTAAAAAAATAATAATAATTTGTGTAGATTGTGTAACAATCTAGACAAATTATTACTCTTATACTACAGTGAAATCATTGTAATAATTTTCTAAAAACAAATATCTCATCGAAAAAAAATATGCTACAATGAAATCACTATAGCAAAAGAGTAAGAATCTTTGTAGAGTAACATTCTGAGCAGATTGTTACTCTTGTGCCACAATGAAATCACTGTAGCAATTTATTTTTTCTTAACTTGCAAAAAAAAATTATTTTTATGTAAAATCGTGCCCCAAAAAATGAATTGCTATAGTGAAATCACAGTAGCAAATCGGCGGATTGAGTATTGTAGCGACAAGGATGTAGGGGCATGCTCTAAGGGACAGTTCGGTCTTTTAAAAGCGATAAACGTCATGTGTGGGACTTGCTCTAGCTGCATCCTTTTCGAGAGGGACTTGATGCAACACCATCTTGTTGGCCGTCCTTCCACTTAAACCGATCTCTTGTCAGGGTCGTTAAAGCAAGGGCTCAAAGAGGTCTGATGATCGAAAAGGGGGACGCAGCAGCTGCTATTTGTCAAGCCCATGATCCCGTGAAACATGGCATCAACGGTCTGGATTCGCACACACAAGACGTAACGGTCTTGATGAAAAGTTTGCTCCACGGTGTCCATACGAGGAATCGAACATGGAACCCCTCCAACATGGGAGAGAGGAAGTACTACCAGGCCGAGAGCCAATTGATGCAGGCTAAGACTTAGGGTATGGGATTCACTGTTTCTTCAGATTTTCCACAAGCCCTTCTTCGTCATGCTCATTGTGAGTGTACATTTTAGTTGACTTGCAGTCTGGTCTGAAATTCGGTTTAGGGCTGTAGGTTGGCCAAGATCGAATCGGGCAACCCGAATTTCGAACCCATCAGCAAGTTGCCAATATGTGAACCCGGCCCAGACCTGAATCAGATATTCCGAGCTTGGCCCAAGATCAACCAGAAACAGTCCTGTGAAGCCCAAGCCCAAGCCCAAATTAGAGCCCAGCCTAGCCCGAGCATAGAGCATGATTCAGGTCTAAATCTCCCTTTTTGCCCCTTGACAGAACAACAAAAGGTAGAGGGGCAATAAAAAATATGGAGAATTTATGTGTAAAAATTTGTAAAATTGTCGCATACAATAATAGAAACACAAAAAGTTTTGGGATGAAGGTCAGCTTCGTATCATGAGCCAGGTCGTGGGTTGTCCACAACCAACCATTTCAAAAGCCCATGTTGGCTCCATCCAAACTGGGCCCAGTCCAATGGGCCTCGAGCTAGCCCGGACCAATTTATATATTAGGTGCCCCCAATCCTGGTCGGACCTTGCTCTGGTCTTACCCGTCAAATGATCGAGATTTCATGGTCGGATCAAATTCAGCTCGGGTTTAATGGTTCGACATGCCGGATAAAGTGGCCCTTATGTGCACACTACGTTAGTGTAGTAGTGGTGGGATGAACAAGTAATGAGAAAAGACAGACGGGGATGAGGAGCTACGGAGATTGGTTGTTTCTATTTTTAAACTTTGGATTATCCATTAGGTCAAGTCTTTTACCGACAAAGCTCGGGATCTCTGTAGTCGAATTATAACTTGATTTTCTATTAATATAAACGGTCGGGGACTACCTAACTCTCTCTCCTACAGAGGGGTTCTCAAAATAAATAAACAAACATAATAAAAAAGAGTTTTTTTACAAATCAATCCTTACTATATTGTCTATTTACGTATAAACCCCTATACAAAGTGATATTTACATATCAACTCCTCAATTCATTTAAATAAACAAACATATTGGCCCTTGTAGTTGGCTGACATCCAAAATGAGAGAATATTTTCGATTTTATTCTAAATATTTTACCTAAACTCTGTAAATACCCCTCCAACGTGAGAATTATCCGGATTAAGTCCAAGTTAGATTCAGGCTAAGTCTGTGTTTGTTCCGGGTTACGTCCATGCTCAACAATGATAGATCAATTTAAGTAATTAAAATCATAGGTAAAGCGGTTATTTTTTCTTTAGATTAATGAAATAACAGCCGAATGAAGGAATATTTTAAAATATTCCTCATTTTGGATGCCAACTAACTATACGTGTCGATATGTAAATATTTGATGATTTAAGAGGTTTATATGTAAACAATAACTTTATAGGGGTATATATATAAATAGAGAAGATTATAGGGGCCGATTTATAAAAAAAACCCTAATAAAAAAACTTGAGAATTGCATTTGAAGCTTATTGCTATTCTAGCGAATCTAGCCCACTTATTTAGTAATTATTTAGCAAATAATCAAATGTAAACTATGAATCCATGTGAGTAGCCCCTTTGATTATTACTCATCTACGGTTGGTACACATATATTTATGTGGTTTATTCAGAAAGTGCTATATACCAACATATGACAGGGGTCAGGTAATGTACTGCACTTCTTTCGAGATTAAATTTGTTGAACCACTGGTGGTTAAAGCCACGGGCTCAAATTGGGGTTTATACTAAAGGTGCGTTCTTTTCATTTCCCCCGGGGAGTAGGAGGCATAGGGGGAGCTTACAACCTGCTGCGTTGAGATCAGGTTTGTTTACCAAGAGCTTAGGAGGCATGGGAGTTCTCAACCTCAGGCGTTTCAACGTCTCTATGTTGGGTAAATGGTGGTGGCGGCTAAAACAAGATACCCGTGGGTCATGGAGGGAAGTACTACTGACAAAGTACTTCAAGCGGTTCTCCCCCATCCAGTCAAGGAGCCGTACGTCTGGGCGTATTTCGCATTTTTAGCGGGAGGTACTTAAAGTTCGCGATTTTTATAATGAGGCCACCAACCTAACGTTGGGGGATGGCCGGCACATCAGATTTTGGGAAGACGTATGGCTTGAAGATACACCCCTCGATGGTCTCTTTCCCTCCCTCTTTTTGATGGCTAGACGGAAGGGGGCTTCGGTACGATCTCAGGCGAGGATGATCCAAGGGAGCATGGTATGGAGAATCAAGATTCGTTCACCCCTCAATCAGGAGTGTCAGCGGGAACTTCGAGATCTTTCCACGCTACTTTCGGTAGCAAGGTTCAAACCAACCCCAAACAAGGTTCGGTGGAGGAGCACGACAACAGGGATTTTTCTCTCAGATCGTCTTACAATAATTTGCTCCCTCAACATCAGTTATTTCGTCTTTCTAAAGCCATCTGGAAGACGAAGGCTCCGGCGAATATCAAGATCTTCTCCCTACTGGCGACAAGGAATAAAAACCTCACCAAGACCAACCTGTTGCAGCAAAATTACCCTCAGGTAACTGAAGCTAGATGCACTTTCTGCAACTTGGAAGAGGAAACTTCGCCGCCCCTTCTGCTCGGCTGTCCCTTTGCTCGTTGGGTGTGGGACCACTTTGAATCCAAAGGAGGCATCACCTCTCATCCGCGGACTTTGAGAGCCTTGTGGAGTTCTTAGCAGAGGAGGAGAATTTCAAGGGAGATCAGGGCTCCTTGGGATATATTACCAATGGCTATCATTTGGGTGATCTGGCTAGAGAGGAACAATCGCATTTTCAATGGCAAGACTTCAGGAGCGGATCATCTGTGTCGATTAGTGTCTTCAATCTTCAGGACATGGATTATCCCACGGTCACATAAGTTCGGGGGGGGAGGCAATTTCATTTTGTAACAACATTTATTTGTGATTTTTAATATAACTTGTCGGGGGCTGCCAAACCCTCCCTCCTCCTGGAGGGGTTCTCAAAAAAAAAAAAAAAAAAAAAATCCACCCAACCGGTGGAAATGGAAATGAAGTCAACGTTCACTTCATTTGCGCCCAGTTTCATTTCCTCCACTCTTTTAAGAGGAAGAAAACTAAGTGATGAAACCTATGTCAGCCGTTCTTTTGGGAAGGAAATGGAAATTAATGAAAATTAGGGGAAGAAAATAAAAACTTGGTTAAAGATCAAATTCAGAATAACAGCTCTGGTTCAAAGATCAAATGCAACACCATGCACAAATTCAAAGATTAAATGTATTAATTCTCAAATTCAGCAACCAGAGCAATCATATATAACAAGGACATAATGAAAACCCTAACCATAGAACTGGTTGGAATGCAAATCCTAATCCAGAAAATGGTCGGAATGCAAACCCTGGCACATATCAATTGCGGGAATGCAAGCCTTGGCCGGAAGCAACCCCTAGCGGGCCAACGACAAATCGAGCTGGAAAAAAAAAAACCTAATGGCTCAAAATGCACCCCAGATCTTGTCGGAAACGAAGGAGACAACCAAAAAAGATAAACTCATCTTGATCGTGCCGAAAATGAGGGAAAATCAGACGTAACCCTAGCCGGAGAAGCTCACTGAAATCACCCGATTTCGATCGTCGTTTCCACATGAGAAATGAAAGAAAATATCGTTCAGATTTTGGGAGTGAGGAAAGCAAATCAACCCAATTGGCTGAAATCATCCACCTTTGTGGATGCTTTTTCAAGCCCAAAAGAACGACGGAGAACGGAAATGAAGTCATTTTCATCGTTCACATTATTTTCAACCCAGAGAATGGGACCTAAGTCAAAACCTTGATTTATCGAGAATTACTATTGAAGGAGATGCTCTTATTAGATATAGAGTTACTATTAGTCCTACCTTAGTTGTGGTATTGTAATGGTGTGCGTTCTCTCCTTATATAAGGAGAGGTAGTCTTATGTAACGATGTTACAAAAATACAATGAGATTTCTCTCCAAAACCCTAGTCTCTCTTTCTCCTTCTCTCCTTGTAACATGGTATCAGAGACAACCTAGGATTTCGAAGACCCAATATCTTGGTCTTGGCCTCCTAGGTTGCCACCGACGACCTAGGGAGGCCGAACATAATAAATTTAATTGTCCTGCTACAGAGTCCCTCGAGATCGAACCTCTCTTCTCAAGACTCTCTCTTTATCTCTTTGATCATTCTCTGATCGTGCATGCCCCTAATCATGAGACAATCCTTCAACCTGCCCGATTCCCCTCTGGCGCCCCTCAGCCTACCCCTCTCCTCTGCAATTGGAGATTGCACGAGCTTTTCCTCTGTCCCTCTCCTCTGCAATCAGAGATCACAGCCGTTCCCCCGCCCCCGTCGTTCCCCTGCTCGTGAACGGAGACCGCGACCCTCTCCCCTGCCCCCTTTCGTCTGCAATCGGAGATCGCGCGAGCCTCTCCTCTGCAATCGTAGATCACAACCATTTTGATCACAACCGTTCCCCCCCTTTGTGTTAGAATTAAATTCTTTTATCAGAGTTGCAGCGGAAGCAAAATATATATCTTAGGATCTCATGGTGTATGTTTTATTACAATCCATCTTTCAAATAATCTACATGCAAATCTATGATCCTAGAATATGTGTGGACACCTTAGAGGCATACTACGATCTACGGAAGACATGCATGCACCTAGTTAAGTGTTTAGAATCGTGATACCTTCCGGATCTTTTATCCGAGGAAAACGGAACGATGGTTGATAATGAATTCCACAAAAATAAAGAGGAAAGCTATCGGATATCACCTTGTCCTTTGCTAAGGAAGGAACCCACGACATCCTCTCTTTTAGTGCAAGGACGATGCACCGACGGAGGATGACACGTAGCGAAGAAGATGATGCGCCTCGAAGACCTCCTCTTCTCTTTATCTCTTTTTCTTCCTTCTCCTTTCCTTCCTCCTTTCTTCCTCTTTCTTCTACCCCCTTTTATTGGCCAAAACCACAAAGGGGAGAGAGTGGGGGTCAGATTTCTCAAGGGGAGGGAAAGAAAATTAGGTTTTTTTTCTCCCCCTCTTCTTGTGCCTTCATTAGATCGGTTACCAAGTGGCTTGCGCAAGTGCAAACCACTTGTGGCTGGACCTATGATGGTCACAAGAGATGGGGGGCGGATTTCTCCAAGGGGATAAGGCCATGGGTTAGGGTTTCCCCTATCTCCATGATACATTGGACGAAAACGCTCTTTTGTTGAGATACCACTGATAGAGAGATAAAGTGAGGTACGCTAGTCGGAATCGAGTTTCGTCATAGCCTATGACCTCCTGAAATTATTCCGCTCATTTTAAAATCCATATTCAATATGTTCTGAGCCATATTTTTTATATTTACCAAAATACCCCTGTGACCCCTTAATACATGTGAATTAAGTTCTTAGGCTTCGGGCTTGCACTCCATCACGCTACTTCACATCTAACGTGTCCAATCAGTCAGAGAACAATTCCTATACACAACGATATGGTGGAACCTTCAGGTTTTATGATCTTTAGCTCCAATCGGATCCCTAATTAACTGTTCCAGTGATACACCAAAGTTTCGCTAATCAGTCATAATCTAATTAACCTGTGTAGCCACCCAGAGTGTGATGCGAGTTGAACTCTAGTGATCCCGATCAATCATATGACTAGGATTTAATGACTTGTCATCTATAACACCACACACCTTTCGGTGTTATACTTAGTATCCGAAACATCATCAGTCATACTGATAACCACCAGACCTTGATTAATTATGTGAACGAATTGACTTATCAAAATGCATACATCTAACTCTGGACGTCAGATAACTTATAGGGGTTGCGTGCCACTCCAGCACAAACCAGGTAACCCAATGTACTATGGTATTGGAATATGGTAAGTCCACACACATTGACACATCAAAACACCACACAACTAGTTAGCTCAGTATACATGGTCCCTCAGGATTAAGGACAGATTATCTACAATAATAAGATAGTTTATGCACCAGTGTCTAAATCATTGATCTATGCACTGTCTTGGTTTATGTCTAACACGATCATCGTGCTTCATCAGGTAACAGGAATCCAACGTTTCCGTGTGGGAGACTTCACCACATCCTCTACCTACCAACAACTTATTTCCGGTGAAATGACCATCATCACTAAATCTATGAAATCAGTTCTAGGTCTACACAAAACCAATCCACTAGGTCTCCCAAGCATGGACCCACCATGCATCTCAGTTGCCTACTATATTCCCTAGGAGCCTTTATTATAAATGAATTAACATATACCAAAGCAGTATTCTAATTAAAGCAATAACCAAAGTCATCTTTATTAATGTTAATATAGAAAATCCAGTTCCGGCCCTGCCACCTCTCTTCCGTTGCTCATCGTCCGGCCGACCACCTCCTGCGTGCCGACCACCTCCTCGCGCCCATTGCCGACCCTCGCGTGCTTCACTGCGCCACGCCGATCAGTGCACCTGTCGACCTGCGCCGATCTTCTCTCTCGCGGGTAGCCTACGTTGGCTTCCTTCCCACGCACTGACCACCACCGGCATCCTTTTTCTTCGTACCAACCGGATCGCCTTTATTGCCAGCTGCTTCCACCACTAACGCTAGATCTATCTTCTCTTTTGGCGCTGCTGCTGAGTCGAGAGCTCATCGGATCTAGACCTCAGCTGGCGTGAAGAACAAGAGAAGCCATCAGATCCGTGTACCCTTGTTCCAGATCTGGCAGCCTGTGTCCCAAATCTTGCACATCCCTGGACATCCATGTGTGTTGTGGCCATGCACACCTTGCCTAAGGGACCTACTGTCTCTACTTTTCATCCTCCTGCATTATGTCGGGCAGCCGGCCACCGTCCGCCAACACCCTGTGCTCTATCGGCCCGCCTGTCTGCGTTTTGTACTCTGCCGCTCAGCCTATGAACTTGCTATGTCGGTCCGACCGCCTAAGCCTTATGCTCTATCGGTACTCATGCGCCCTGTACTAGCCTGTGCTCTGCCGGACTGTCCGCCTACCTCCTGTCAGCCTGCATGCGCCTTGCTATCTACTGACCTGCTTGCATCTTGCACTCTGTCGGCTTGCCTGCGCTCTGCACTCTGCTCACCCACCTACATCTTACATACTGTCGGCGCCTACGACCTTCGCCCTTGCACTCTACCGGTTTGTCTGCTCCTACACTCATGGCCTATGCCATGTGCTCTACCAGTTCATCCGCCTACACTCTACCGGTCCAACTGCCTGCACCGTGCACTTTGCCAGCCCACCTGTGCCAGTTTGCCTATCTACTCCCTGCTCTTTGCCGATTGAGATCCTCTATCTCTCCGTCCGACTGAGCTTCTCTATTTCTCCTTGGTCGCAAGGGCTCTTTGATCTCCCCTATCTGGTCACACTTATGTCGGCACTTCAATCCTATATCTTTCCGATTGTGCGACCCAATCGGAGTTACGGCTCTATTTTCTCTTTCTCATCTGTGATGATTGAGATCTTCTAGAAGGTGTCAAGTGCTTGCTTCGGCCGAGTGCTTACCTCCTATGAGGTCTTATGCATCCACACCTTTTTTTTTCTTAGTTGATCCATCCCCTTTCGGCCTCCTTCATTGCCGACTTTTTTCACCGTCGGTTTCCTCCGCTCCGATCCTCAGTGATCATTGCCAGTTCCCCAGTTAACCAGCTCATAGGTTAGCTGGGTTCCCCCCGATGTCTTGCTTGCAGGTCAATCGGGTTTCCAGGACAACTTGCTTGCAGGTCGCTCTGGCACTGTCAGCATAAAAATGGGATATTTGATGGGGGTTTTTTTTCTCCTTTCTTTTATTAAGGAAACTGATGTTGGTTTATACCTTTCATCAGTTTGATGGAAGGTATTAGATATAGAGTTACTATTAGTCTCATCTTAGTTGTGGTAATGTAATGGTGTGTGTCATCTCCTTATATAAGGAGAGAACGCATGCCATTACAATACCACAACTAAGATTGTACTAATAGTAACTCTATATCTAATTACTCTAAATGTTGTCGACCTGATTTCCAACGATCGAATGAAAGTGCCATGGAAGGCCCATTCCCTTACTCATGACTGCAGATGTTTGAAGTAAAATTTCTCCCACGACGAGGTTAAAAATTAAGGAGAATGACTAGCGGAGTAGATTTTTTGTTTGTAACTCATCTTTCATCTCTTCTGGCTTCACATTGGCAACTGTGTGTGTCAAAGAACTTGTATGTAAGAGGCACTATACATGGAATGAATAAAGTTAGAATTAGGGGTGGCAATTGGTCGGATTCGGGTCGAACCCTACCCAAAATCCAAAACTCCAACTCTAACATGATCCAAACCATCTGGTATTGGTACAAATTTTGTACCCTAAACATGATTTAGGTAGGGTATGGGTATAGGAACTCTACCCAATTAACTTTCTAGTATGGATATGGGTACCTCAATACTAAAACCCGATTACCCCTCTAACATGTGTATAATAGATAATACAATTCGACTCCAAACTCTTTGTCATATATCTAAATACTAACTGAACTAAAATCCCTACCCAAATTTATGCCTACTAAAATCACTGTCATAAGAAACCAAAATAGCTTCTTGACATTGCATTAATTGTGATGCGTTTGAGTATATCTGCCGGATTTGATGCCTTTACCGACCGAGGAAGCGAACGCCGTTGGATTTGACGAGCTGAGCCTGAAGTCGTATTTGGCTATCTTTTTCGACAAACTAAGCTGATCGCCGATTTTGGCCACCTTTTTCGACGGACTTAGTTGGCCGTCGCTTTTGAGATCAATATTTTCCCATCGTGTAGAATCGGGCCGCTGATTATCCCGCCGCATTATACCAGTTTTTTTGGCGGCTCCTACAAACCTGCCGCAAATGAAGCTTTTTTCGATGGCTCATGCAAACATCGCCGCATATCCTATATTTTTTGACGAGGTGGAGCATGGCTGCCGCTCATGACACTGTAATAACCTCATTATATTGTAGTGAAAGACCGAGGAAGGAAGCTCACAACAACAAGAACAAAAGAAATATCTCAATTTTTAATTACCCCACATGTTGAAAGACTCGCACTACGGAGAAAGAGTAAGAGTGGCCCACCATTACCGAGTGGGAGGAAATACTTCGATCGTAGCACTTATGCAACCCTTGACCAAGACCACGAGTTGCTTGGGTCTTACCAACTGAGCCGTCAGTTGAGACATCTCTAGTGAAGTAAAGTAGCTACAATTTACCCTATGATAAAATCGAGGGCAAAATAAACCCCACGGGACTACACTCCTCATTTCATACCCGTCTCTCAACTTTTTTTTTTTTTTTGAACAATTTGATTCTTGAACTATGCTCTGTCTACATTTAGCCCCCTCAGATAGCTTTTATTCCAAAAATGCTCTTGTCTTAGTATGCATAAGTTGAATATTCGTTTTTTTTTTTCAGCCTAGCTTACTAAAAAGTGATAAAGGCATTTTCGGGATAAAGATTGGATGGAGGGGCCAAATGCAGATAGATCATAGCTCAGGCATCAAACTGTACTCAGAAAAAAAAAAAAAAGTTAAAAGGAGCCAATATAAAATACGGTGTATAGTTCAGGAGAGGTTTTTATAATTTGCTCTAAAAACAAATATAAGAAAACTCGAACGAGGGCGACATACGAGAGCTAAACCATGTATTTTTAATATAAACATACAAGGATCGATGAAGACAAGGAAATGGTAGCCTGGCACCTAAATTTAACCAATTAAGTGACTGCGGTCACACCGAGAGAGTGCTTCCTCGCACCGGGAAGGTGAAGCACCCTCTCGCAACGGGTGAGTGATCGAACGTTCGATGCCCGCTCTTGCTGTGGAGCGGTGTTAAAGAACCCTTGACATGTTTCGAACGCCGGCCTGGGAGTTGGTACCCGTTCTGTTTTACCAGTGGGCTGTAGCTTTTTTTTTTTTGAAAGTGGAGTTGGTTGTAGCTGACTAACAAAAAAAAAAAAAAATCAAAGCAAAGAAAATCGCAGAATGGTGCGCATTGACATCAGGTAAACTACGAGCACTCCGGTAGGTAGGCGGCAGCTGGGTGGTCGACGGCTGAGTCAGTGAGCCCCAGCCTCGGTTGACTAGCTCCGGCGGTGCGGGGTCCACTTTGGGCAGGCGGGACTGAGGTGGGCGGAGACCACCCGGGAGTCGAGGAGGTCGATGATGGGGGGGAAGGTGACGCAGCGGGGGACCTTATACTGGTTGATGGATGCGCCACGTGAGATCGCGTAGTCCATGAGCTCCTCGAACGTCCCGCCTTTCACCACCCTGATCTCCAGCGGCCCGATCGACCCGTCCGCCACCCGGCTCTGCCGGTACACCGAGTTCATCGCCTCCTCCATCTCCAGGCAGCACCGCTCCAGCACCGCCGCCTCCGGCCACCAGCCCTCCTCCCTCAGCAGCAGCTCCCAGTAGACGACGTAGTGCCCCGGGATCGCCCTGGTGTCCGCATGGCTCGTGTACTCCGCCACGCTCGCCCCGCACGGCCGCAGGAGCGCCGACGCCCGCTCCACCGCCGCCTGCAGCTCCGCCTCGTCCGTCTTGTCCGACTCGATGCTCAGCAGCACGTTCTTCCGCCGCACGAACCGGAACTCCGGCGCCGCGTTGTGGAACCCCGTCACGTGCAGGATGTCGCCCACCCGGTACCGGTACAGCCCGGCGTAGGTGGTGATCACCAGCTCGTACTCCTTCCCGGCCTCCACCTCCGTCAGGTCCGACAGCCTCGCCGGAGCGGCGCTCGGCGGCGCGGACGGGTCGTAGGGGAGGAACTCGAAGTAGGCCATGTTGGGCATGATCGTGTACGAGACCTCGGAGGGCTTGCACATGGGGCGGAGGTTGAGGCCGAAGTAGCACTCGGAGGAGGCGTACATCGTGCACGCCATCGGGAGCCCCCCGCTGTAGTACTCCAGGGTCGGGATGTACTGCGCCATCGCCCCCGTCACGATGACGTCAAGGTACTTGGTGTTGGGCCACACCCGGGTGACGATCCCGCCCCACTCTCCGGTCGAGCACTCGGCCGTGATGAACTGGGCCAGCTCCGGGTCGGGCTTGCGGTGGAGCTCGGCAACCGACTCCCGGATCGCAGGGTCGGTGATCTTCGGGCTGAGGGTGCCGGCGGCGATGTCCCCAGCGAGCTCTTCCCAGTGGAGCTGGAGGAAGCGGATGGCTCGGAGGAGTCCGGAGGCGAAGACGGCGCCGACGCGGAGGACCTCCGCACGCTGGAGGAGGCCGCAGAGCATCTGGGAGTACATGCTCTGGAAGGCGTCGGGGCAGAGGATGGCGGCGGTGGGGCTGGTGTAGACGTTGTAGGGGTCGAAGGGTGCAGTCCGGAAGTGGTCGCTCTTGTAGTAGCTGGTCAGGACCGGGCGGGCCGGCAGGCCGCCGGGGGTCTTGGTCTCCGACTTCACGAACAGAAAGTAGAGGCCCTTCCCCTTGTCCAGCCCCGGCACGTAACTGTCACACCATTTAAGATTGAGACGTTAGTCTTCAAAAGGGATATTTTATAAATACTCCAAACAGCTGTAAAACTCTCTCTCTTTTTCTTGGAAAGTTACACTTTACCCCCATTAACTTTATCCAATCTCACTTAACCCCCTTGAGTTTTTTTTTTGTTCCAAGTCAGTCTCTAAAGTTTTCAATTGTAGCAAAGTACCCCTTTTATGTACTAGTAAATCAAAATTGAGTTAAAGGGGGGCAAAATGTAGTTTAAGTTATTTTGGACTAAACTTAGGGGGTAAAGTATAATTTACCTTTTTCTCATAAACTTGCCTAAATTTGTTAAAATGGTAATTTAAATTTTAATCCGTTTTACAGATCCATGGGGTATGAAAAAAAAAATCCGTTAATTTTTTTCTTCTTTGCATTGGGAATCTTCTGTGGGGTATGAAAAATTAAATAATCTATGCTGTTCTTTCACAGAAAAACCCCTAGTTTTCAAACTATCGCAAGTAGCTACTGGAAATCAAAGAGATGAAAAAAAAAATAAAGGGAGAGAAAGCTAGTACTGACATGTTCATGACAGGCATGAGGAGGCTGTAGAGGAGCTGGCGGCGGTCCAGCTCCTCCTTGATGGTGGGCATCAGCTTCCTCTCACCGGCCGACGTCCCCGAGCTGGTGAGGAACTCGGAGATCGGGTGGGCCGAGAGGATGGGGGAGCGGTCTCCGTCGGCGATCCGCTTGATGTCCGGCTGGAGGTCGTCGTAGGTGACCACCGGGATCCTCGCCTTGAAGGCCTCCCGGTCGGTGGCGCCGCCGAGCTTGTGCCGCCTCAGGTACTCCGTCTCCGCGTTCCGCTCCAGGATCTCGGCCAGCACCTTCCTCTGGACCGTGTCGGCCCCTGCCGTCATCTCCTCGATGAACTGCAGCTTCTTCGCGTCGCCCTCGCAGGCCGCGGGGCCGAGCGGGGTGGAGCCTGCGACGGCGGTGGACAGCACGGCCATCGGTGAGTCGGTCGTCCTCTTCAGAGAGAGAGAGAGAGAGCGACGCAGCAGCAGGGAATTAAGCGGGGGGACTCTTTCGGAAATGAGATAGGAGGGTGTGCTCCCTTAGGGCTGGTATTTATAGATGAAACAGTGCCATGTCACGGTGGGGCCCGCATGGGGAGGCGGGCCGGGGGAGTGGTTGGTGCCATGCACGGCCGGGCCGGGCCACCAATATTCGGCGATGTGGCCGTCGAGCGTGTAGCGTGCTGTAGGGGGCAGGGGGTGGCCCACAGGCTCGTCAGCAGTTGTCCCCGGGCCGACATGTGGGCCCCTGCTGTCTGACACGTAGGCAGGTGCCAGGTCGGCCTTTGTCGTCCTACGCGTCATCCTCGACAGGCGGTTACGTATTGGTCGAGGCCTGTGCGATATGGTATGGAAGAGATCGACGAGGGCGTTATCGATAGGATTTATGTCCTCTCTTCTCCTCTCCTCTCCTCTCAACGGGGGCAGAGAGAGAGAAAGAGAGAGAGAGAGAGAGAGAGAGAGAGAGAGAGAGAGAGAGAATCTAGAGCGATGCTATGCCCATGCTTCGAAATGGCAACAGCTGTCCACTTGATATGCGAGTCCTGAGCCACATTTGATTCATGGAGACTTGAGATTTTTTTTTTTCCTTTAAGAGAGAGAGAGAGAGAGAGAGAGAGAGAGAGAGAGAGAGAGAGAGAGAGAGAGAGAGAGAGAGAGAGAGAGAGAGAGAGAGAGAGAGAGAGAGAGAGCTAGAGCTAGGGTATAGCCTCACGTTAGACTTCTCTTAACTGCACCTCATGGCATGGTTAAAATCTTGGTTGTTCAAGTTTAGACTTGGCTTGTTTAGTAATCGAGCCGAGTTGAGCTTTGGTTTGTTTGAACAAGTCTATTCGAATGGGCTCTTACCGAGTTTGTTCATGAACTCTATCTTAAACAAAATTTTAGACTATGTATAATTGGTCTACTCATGTCTTTTATGAACTTACTCACAAGACTATTTATGATCTTGCTCACGATCTCTAAACGAATATGCTCATGAGCCCAATTAAGCCGAGCTTTAGCATGTCTAGGCTTGGCTTGTTTATTAAACGATCGAGTCTAAACTCTAGACTTGGGCTTGGCTCAAATAGTAATCGACTAAGTTCAAACAAGTCTTTATCGAACAAGATATTTTGTGTTGCACTTAATTGATTCATGTTTGATGCGGTGCATATACGCCGGCCTTCACACTTCTCTCTCTCTCACACACATACACACACATGTTTTTTAAATGAAAACCATTCCACCTCATACTTAATGAGAAATAAAATTCATTGCATTGAGCGATACTAGTCGTTCGTGCATTGCACGTACAGGATTAGAACTAGTCATTTATACGTTGTGTGTTATAATCCCACAAAACATGACAAAAGTTTATATTGATCTCATCGAAGAGTAAGACGAAGGAAAATACTTTGGAGCACCATCGGCATCAATGCAGATATAGAAAATGACAATAATTTAAGTGGGGGCTTTGAATGAGCCAATTGGTGCCAAATGTGTTGATTCAAATGTAATGGCTCATAGATAAGGATAGGTATGAACGCCTTCCAGTGATTTAAATTGGTGTGTTTTATTAAAATTAAATGTATTGTGGCTGCAACGAGGCTACATTAGTGCTCTTCCCTATGGTCATTTTTAAAAGTTTGCATAAAAAATTAATTTGGTAATATAAAAAGAGCAACAGTTGTATCAAATTGATTAACCTCGCTATTTTCCTATCGAGCGTTCAAATGATCAAATCCCGAGCTTGTCGTATGTCGTGTGGCGAACAGATAAAATGGTGCACCTGTGGGTAGAAACAAGGCTTGGATTTTGGCGAGAAATTTGTTTTTTTTCTCTTGCAGTTGGCAGCTCCTTCGAACTATGGTCTCTCTTATGCAATGGCACTTACAAGCATTGCTCTAACCAACACATTATGTCCTATTCAAAAATATATATATAATATAAAATACAAATAAATAAATGTAATATTCAATTATATATTTAAAGTTTATCTTGAAATTTACCCGTGCCATGCACATAAAAAACATGAGTTAATAAAACAAGTGTAAACTTACATTTTATTTATATTAATTCAAAATAAAAAAAACATTATGTTTAATTAAAATGCATGTGATGTCTCCATGCATCATAGTCAACCAAAGAGTCCCTCAACGATCCCTTATGCGCAAGAGGTTCATGCATAGGGGGGAGCAACCAAGTTTTGTTCATTATTTACTTAATGAAAAAAGGACGAAATATTGCAATGTTAAAAACTTTAATCAAAATAAAATGATACTAATTAATGTATAAATTTTTAGCGATTTAAAGTGACTACTTGTAAACTCTCACTCGTGTTGCGTCTATATTTGCCCATCAATGTTAATGTTTTATATATTTCTTGGATGATCATTTTGTACTCATAAATGTAATAAATTATATTATTTAACTTTGGGAAGTCTATTAAAATTCATAGATCTGGGAATAATTAGTGATATTTCTCTTATTAATTTTAAGCATCTTTTATTACTTAGAGAATATATAACTCACCGATGTAGTCACCCTCATACTTCTTCACATAAATACGTTGAAAGGAAGAAATATGATCTTTTAGAAGTAATTAGGAATTATGGATAAATGTTCCTATGTTTAGAAGTTATTCTTTTTAATTATCTTCTATTGTGTAATAGTATACCATCCCAAATCCTCAATTCTTGTGCCGCTTCTTTTCGATATCTTGAATGCACAATTTCTTGGTCACATTAAAGTTTTTGGTTATATTTCATTCATAATTTTGATTCTTATATGTCAAAACTCAAGCCAATGTTAAATTTGTTTTTCTTAGTCATCCTTCATCGTAGCGATATATGATTTTTTGATCCAATTCCTAAAGAATAGTAATCATGCTAAACTTAGGGGGAAGCAAACGATGTCATGGTTAACCTTGTTTGAAAAAAAAGAAGAGACTTTTGCATATTGTACCCTAGAAACTAAACTAATAGAATATTAGTCTTTGGAAACTTCATATTTATATATCAACCCCTGAAAACTATATGACCTATGCAAATCAACCCCTCAAGCTAACTAACGTCATTTTGGTGGGAATATGTCATGTACAATAGTGGTTTGATTGGCGCATTTACTATTGTACTAAGAAGTTTACTCATGCAAAAACTAAATTAATAAATTAATAAAAGATCGATTGTATTGTGCTAAGGAGTTCGTAACAATGGGTGTCATGACTTTTGAATCAGTTTCATATCATTTTGCTATTATTCTCACCCTCTATTCAAGGGGAGATGTACTGTATAGAGGGTATAAGAACTTTCTCTTATATCTCCATAAGTGTGTTGGTTATTTGTGACGAGGGTTAAAATAGTAGGAAGACAAAGGACAACTAATCAATAATTATCTTCAAATATCTATCTTCTCCGCTCATATTATTTTTTTTATTTTAATTAAGTCTTAATATTAGCTTTGCTTTACATCTTTGGTTAGATATTCTTAAGATATACATATGTCAATAAATTCATCAATGTGAGCATGGACATGCTGATAATAAATTATCAGGGTTGATCGTCCAAATATGATTCATTTAAAGATATGATCGGTCTATTGGGATCAGTAGATTAGGGTTGAATGCAGGAGACTAGAAGAATAATTATGATAGATTAGACTTGCCTCAATAAAGAGGACGTAGAATTCCTAATTTTCAAACTATGTGCTAATGACTAAATTAGGAAATAAAGTGCAAAAAAATACATACAATAAATTTTAAAATATGGTAAATATAAATATTACAAATTCAAACCTTAGAGCATCTCAAACGGCCTTCCTTGATCCCCTCCTTAGCCAAAATACCAAGTAGTAATGGGGGAAAAAAACACCACTAACGACATTGCTTGACGTCTCACTATAGTAATTAATTGCTACTCTAATAGTCACATAAGGCGAGGGACATCACATAGCTACTTGTGGTGCCCCCGCTTACGTCAACGTCGAAGAGGCATCAAAAGCGATGTTTATAATGCGGAGAGGGCCACACAATTTCGACTGTGGCGGTTTGTGCCCTCGGCTGGCACACACATAGCCTCCACTTTACTGCTACGATCAGCTGTGATCGTAACACGCCAACCTCCGGTCGACTGCTATGAACAAGTAGGGAAGGGCATGCGCAGATCATTGGAGATACTCTCAGTCTCCACTCCTACCTATATATCTTATGTGGCCCTAGGAGCTCCCTAAAATTGTCCTCTTTGGAGCTTTTAATTAGAGAGGCCGTTGGAGATTCTCTTAGAGAGCAAAGAGTAGAGTGTTGAAAATAACTACATGATAATTACAGAGAAGGGTCATAGTAGTTTAACAACTAAACAGACTAAATAGTACATTAGAAAATTAAAGAGTCAGCATTAGCCAATTATAAACATATATAAAGAGTTGTTATTGTTAGAATTGGTGAGGTCTACAGCTCGTAAAAATCAATAGTTAAGCTATGTATGGTTGATAGTATAAGATTGCATATTGGTATGTACCTTAGTACGTGTTCTGATTACAGAATAGAGAGCCATGGCTACATGGTAATCCACTTGAGTGGGAGACTCAAGGGACTGGTCCCATGTAACCTAAATATGTTCGCAGCTCTGATTAGGATTGGTCACCCTATCAGGATAAGCTGTTGGGATGACAGAGCGTGGGTGTCTCCACCATGGTCATTACCAGGCATAGTGTCTGTGGCCGAACGAAACCAACACGGTGCACAGATCAGTGAGCAAACACCGGTGCACTAAACCGTGTTTCTGCTTAGGATAAAATGGTCATAAATCCTGAGAAACCACGTCTGATGGACTAACTAGTTGAGTGATGCTTTGGCGCACCAATGTGTGAGGATCCGGATGCAGTGATCCAAAACCACGATATATTGGGTTACTCGGCTGGCGTTGCATCAGCATATTACTCCTACAGGCCATCCACACCCCTAACGGGAGGTGTGTTCCTTGGTCTGACCTATGTCATATTAAACCCTAGCCAGGTGGTCATCAGTTGGACTGGTGACGAATCCGGTTGCTCGTCAGAGTAATCATAGGTACGATGTATATGGTCAACCTAGAAGGAACCAAGTCATATGAGCACTCGAGTCTGACGGTATTCTCCACTGCTCGAGTTGCATCAGGGAACCAGATGGAGGGACAACAGGTTTACCATACTAAGCGAAGAGCAGGGGTATGAGGGAGAACATAGTAAGTCCGGGGGAATTTGAGTGCAACCTGCGTCGCACTCTAGATGGTCATACAGGTTAACTCGAACTCAGATGATCGATGGTACACTCGGGTACTGTGTCGATCGAGTCTAAGTTGGAAGCCATGAACCCTGGTCTCTGAAGGTTTCACCTTATCCACATTATGTACGATCCTCGTACTATTTTCTCGAAACACAGGACGCAGTAAGAGGAAGCGAGTAGTTCAAACCTACGCTCCGTGAGTGTTTCGCACTAGTGCACGGTAGATGCGTAGCTACGTGTGTGCATTAAGGGGAAACCCTAAGTTAGTGTAGAGACGCATGTAGTTATCTCTCACCATAAGTGAACTTTGCTACATGGGTGCGGTGCACCGGGATATGTTGCGAGTTGACTAGTTGACTTTACTAGGGGCACCCTCCGGTGACCTCAGTTAATAGTAAAGTAACTTGTCAAGATCACTTGAGAAAGAGTCATTAAGTCTCGCATACTAGAAATGGTCAATTTGAGGCATAAGGGCGTTTAGTAAAAACGTGCACTGCCAAGCCTCACTAGTGACCGACCTTAGCTGTGGGAGACCCATGCAGGGTCGGCCCCTATATTTTGGGGATGAGAATCCCCAGTGATAGGGTCGGCCATAGGGATAAACATAGGGTTTTGAATTGGTTAAAATGAGCCCTAAAAGTGGGAAAAACGGATAAAGAGATGGAGAGATAAAGGGAGATTTTTGGGAAGATTTTTGGGGGATGAACTTATCCCCTTGGAGCCTTATCCAAGAAGATAGGACGGCCTTATAAAAGGGGCTATAGGGGGCCGGTCATAGATGATGGAAAAACTGAACACCCCCTCCTTTGTTCTCCCCGGATCTCTTCACTTCTCCTCTCTCGTCTCTCTCTCTCTTCTTCGCTTGCGCCATTAGATGGCGACTCGTCTTCCTCGTGTAGGGTTTCGTAGAAGGAGAAGACTAATCGGATGGAGGCACTCAGAGATCCATCGATGAGGCGCCGTGCATCATACGAGATCGGGTGAGCTAGAAGACATCTCCCGCAAGCTTTTGATGTCCAGAATCTACACAAAAAATCAATGATTTTTCTGTGATTCCGAGAGCTACAGATGTTCAAACGAGGTGAAACTTGTTGCAAAAGTTGCGTCTTGAATTTCTATACCTGTAGTCCAAAATTCAAGCCAATCAGAGTTCGGAGCAGAAAGTTATGGCCGTCACACCAAAGCTATATCAAGCAGATCCGTGCCCGTCTCCATCGACAAAGAAGAAACTTGTCGCGGTGAAAGAATCCGCATGCAAGTATGATCTCTAACATGTAGATCTAGTATAGATAGAACATGCATGCATGCTAGATTGTTTTCTCACGTTAGATCGACGTTAGGGGTTCGCGTAGTTGCCATGCAAGATTCATACACGCACGTGTAGATCGTTTCAATGAAAATTTTGATATGTAACGCACACCGCTCCCGGTCTTCGGACCTTCACTTTGCTTCCGCTGCGGGCCTCTACCATGGAGTTATATCCAACAGTTATATGGTTTTTGATGGTCGACCTATTCTAAACAAAATAAAGAATAAAATTTAAAACATGAAGTGTTAAATAATTTGGCTTTAGCTAATTATGATAGGGATTTGTTGATGGTCTCTTTGAGGTGCCCTTTATCATTTTTCTAGCCTACTGAAGAAGTTTGCACGCATCTTGTCCTTCGATCGACAACATTTTTCTGCATAGATTTATTTGGTTAATAATAGTTAATTTGGTCAGTTATCAACATGTCAGGCCAGTCAGACTGTCGGTCGATTTTGCTTGCTTGTTCCACCTAAACTGCCGGTCAATTATGTCTCTGTGTTATTCATTCACGTAGAAAATCTTAATTGGATTGTGTCGCCAAATTAGTTCGGATCATCTCGTGATTTTCTTCTTGTTTTTTTTTAGAAATCTGTTTTGTGTATAGGAGGGAGAGGGGGGGTTTGACGTGGACCCCTACCTGTTCATTGAACTAGAATATTGTACAATGATACAAAGCAAAAAAAACTACAATTGATTAATCACAGTGAGCATGGACCCCAACGGCAGTGATGCCCACAACATGAAAATCACGCCCACCGTGTGATTTTCTACAATTGATTAAACCATGAGGTTCATTTTTTTTATAATTGAGACTCCAATCATAAAAGTTAAACTTCTATGCTCTTGATCGAAGTTGGTAATTAAATGTGTAATAATGGAAGATGTGTGTACCATAGTATCATAAGGGGATCGGCCAATCAGAAATATGCACGTGAAGGTTGTTGTAGAGCTACTTGGACTACCTACCGACCAACATCCAGTGTGATTCACGATCGGTAAATGTCTTGAAGCAAATGAGACTCACAGCTCCAATTCGGATCCAAATGAAGTATGAGTATTTCAACGGCTACGATTTGAAGCCACACACCTAACATCATCAAACCATCAGCCGTTGGAAAGGAGTGGGTGGGATTATCATTGGGGTGGGATTATCATTGTCCACCCACACCCACCATCATTACAAAGCTAAGAGAGTGGATCCATCACTTCTCCGGGAGTGTTGACCATGGAGTTAACCGGTCGGACAATCGAGTGGCTACAAGCGAGCACATTCACAAGTCGGCCAAAGCAAGTGGTCTTTGATTGAGGATGGCTTTAA
Organism: Chamaelirium japonicum; assembly: GCA_947650365.1. NCBI lineage: Eukaryota > Viridiplantae > Streptophyta > Magnoliopsida > Liliales > Melanthiaceae > Chamaelirium > Chamaelirium japonicum. The sequence goes on from OX393552.1 coordinate 38,035,616, forward strand.
CCAATCAGTATTGACCGATGGACATGAACCGATCGGTATTAGCCGGACGATCGAGTGGCTACAAGCGAGCACATTCACCGGTCGGCCAAATCAAGTGGCTCAGGATTGGGGATGGCTTTAATTTGAGATATTTGACCACCCCACCAACCGACCGTCCAAATGATTCAAATGGATTTCATGGAAAAATGGCGATAGCTTCCGCCCATTTTTAATTAATGGAAAAATAGCGATAACTTCCGCCCAATTTTAAGGCCAGTCATCGGTTGTCGCAAGCCACACCAGTTCTTTGAATCTAAAATGGCTTAAACGATTGATGTTAGGATTTCGTGGTAAGTACACATATAGAGAATTACGATTTCGAGATAAATTTAAACTTAAATATTCGAATATTCACCTAACCCTAACCCTAACCCTAATCCTAACCTAAACCCTAACCCTAATCTAAACCCTAAACCTAAACCTAACCCTAACCCTAATCTAACCCGAATCCTAACCTAAACCTTAAACATAATCCTAACCTAAACCCTAAACCTAAGTCTAACCCTAATCCTATAACCTAAATTCTAAACCTAAATCTAAACCCTAACGCTAACCCTAATTCTAAACCCTAAACCTAAACCCTAACCTAAACCTAAACACTAAACCTAACCCATTTTCTAAACCCTAATGAATATATACACTTTTCTGAAGACGAATGTATACTTTTTCTAAAACGAATGTATACACTTTCTGAAAACGAATATATACTCATTCTGAAGGCGAATGTATACTTGAAGGGACCGTAGCTAATATTGCAAACTATGGTGTCATGAGGCTAATATAGCAAATTATTTTGTATTGCGGCTAATATTGCCAAATTATGGTGTCTTGTAGCTAATATTGCAAAATAATTAAGGACCTATACCTAACTTGCCATATGGGGAAGTTTGACATAATTTTTTATAGTCCTTTTTAAGAGATGTGAGAGATGACTTTTACTTGCAGGACATGTTAATTTCAAAATATAGCTCAAGTCCCTCACGAAGAATTTATACTCTTTCTGAATGTAAATGTATACTCTTTCTTAGAAGAGTATATACTCTTTTTGAAGACGAATATAAACTATTTCTGGAGACAAATGTGTAATCGAGCTAAGCTTGTTCATTTATTAAACGAGCCTATATTTCAGGCTTGGGCTCAGCTTGTTTAATAATCGAGCAGAGTCGATCCTGTTCACGAGCCTAAACTTCATACTAGGCTATTCACGAGCCTAAACTTCATACTAGGCTATGCTCAATAAGTGATTGAACAGTCCCTTATCGAGCTTGTTCACGAGCCTAAACTTCATACTAGGCTATTCACGAGCCTAAACTTCATACTAGGCTATGCTCAATTAGTGATTGAACAGTCCTTTATCGAGCTTGTTCACGAGCCTAAACTTCATACTAAGCTATATGTTAGGCTTATTCAAGCCATTTATGAGCCTATTCACGAGCCCTTTATGAGCCTATCGAGCTTGTTCACGAGCTTTACTCACAAGCCCTAAACAAGCATGTTCACGAGCCTAAATGACCCGAGCTTTGGTCTGCTTGAGCTTGGCTCGTTTATTAAACGAGCCTAAACTCTAGTCTTCGGCTTGGTTTGATTAGTAATCGAATGAACTCGAACGAGCTTTTATCGAGCCGAGCCTCGAGCCGCTCAGGAACAGCTTGTATCGTTTGCAGCCATACCTAAACGTAAACCTAACCTAAACCCTAAACCTAATTTCCGAAAATGTAACCTTTCGAAAAATTTCCATAATTCTGAATCAGAATTGGATTTTGAAATTCCAAAATTCCGGAATTGAAATAAGAATAACATTTGGGATTTTCAAAATTTTTGGCAATTTTTCGAACACCTCTATTCCGATTTGATCCATTCGAAAATCAGCTCTAGATAAAATGATCAAATCAAAAATTAAGTAGTTGACAAAATGGGTATTGTGCTAGCATTTCAAACTTTAGGGTGCGGTTTGGAACAAAACAGTTGACAAAAGGAGTATTGTGCTAACATTTCAAATTTTAGGGTGCGAATTGGAACAAAATGAGGAGGATGAGGAGGAGGAAGAGAGGAGGAGGGGACTCACCAGAGGTAGCCGGAGGGGGAGCAAGAGCCGTGCCAGTGGGGAGGGGGATCAAAACCGGGGAGGGGAGGGGAGTAAATCACAGCAGATATAGCTGGCATCGGGTTGAGCTGATTTATAAGTGGATTTTACCGACGGAAGTAAAATATTTCGTCGGTAAAGATATATTCAATACCGACAGAAATTAAATTATGGTCGGTAAAGATATATTCAATATCGACATATATTTAATTTTCATCGGTACAAATAATATCAAATATTATTATATATACTATTTTTTATTACCGATATGTATATATATTACCGTCAGTAATATATATTTTACCGACGGAACATATTATGTCCATCGGTAAAGATATTATGCCGACAGACTTTATTTTGCTGTCGGTAATTAAAATAAAAAAAAATTAAAAAATTAAAGTTATTATACCGACATGTATTATTATTACCGTCGGTAAAAATTATATTATTACCGACGGTACTAAAATATTTCGTCGGCAAAATACGTCTTTTTTTGTAGTGAATTGCTATTTATTATTTTCATAGGAGGTTATTCTGGCTAGATATTTTAGGAGGTTCTCCCCTTTCCACACACGGAGTAGAGTCTCTGGCAGGATTTTCCATTTTTGGAGGGGCATTCTAAGGGTCAAAAACCTCTACAGGGAGGCGACTTCTCTTTCTTTAGGAGATGGGAGAGACATCAGATTTTGGCGTGACACTTGGCTTGGGACCAGACCTTTGGAGTAGCTCTTTCCGTTTCTCTTCTCCTTGGCCCGAAACAAGGGAGCTTCGGTCCGATCCCAAGCTTGTCGGAGGCTTGGCTCCATCGGTTGGAATGTTAAGCTTTGGCCTCCGTTAGATCGGGATAGTCGGCGGGAGCTGCAGGATCTCTACGAAATTTTACAAGCAGCTTCCTTCAAAACCACGCGGGATGAGGTACGGTGGAATTGCTCCTCTTTTGGGCTTTTCTCTTAGATCTTTCTAAGAGCACCTCCTCCCTCGGGTTTAGCGTCACAGGCCGTCGAAGGCCATTTGGAGGACGAAGGCACCTTCGAAGGTCCAGATCTTCTCCCTGCTGGCCTCGAGGAACAAGATTCTGACAAAGATAAATTTGTTGAGGAGGCATCATCCCCAAGCGTCGGATGCTCTTTGTACGTACTTTCTGCAGCGCGGAGGAAGAAACATCATCGCATCTGCTGCTTGGGTGTCCTTTTGCTAGGCAACTGTGGGATCATTTCGAAAGAAAGGCCGGAATCTTCTCGCACCCAAGGTCTCTGCGGGGCCTTTGGAGCTCTTGGAGGAGGAAGAGAGTCCCATCGGGGATTCGGAAGCCGTGGGATATGTTGGTCATGGCGATCGTCTGGGTAATCTGGCTTGAGCGGAACAATCGGATTTTCAATGCTACTTCGGCCGGGCAGGAGAAGCTGCGGCAGTCAGTTACCTCTCTTTTCAGGTCTTGGATTAGCCCTTGGCGAGACAAACTAGGGGAGGAGGCCCTTCTGTTTTGTAGCAATATTCTGACTTAGTTTTAATGGTTTCTGGTTGGGGTCCGCCAAACCCTCCCTCCTTCAGGAGGGGTTCTCAAAAAAAAAAATAATAATCCCATGAACATGGCATCAACGTCCAGGATTTGCACGCACAAACAAGGTACAACAGTCTTGAGGGAAAGTTCGTTCCTCGGTGTCCATACTGGAAGTCGAATATAAAACCTCTCCAACATAGGAGAGAGGAAGTACCACCAAGACAAGAGCCCGTTGGTCAGATGCATCAGTTCTGATCGACGGTTCTGACCAATTTGCTTCTAGCTGGTATGCATGCAGTTGTAACTTTCTGAAAACCCCTTTGATAGGGGTTATATATACATTTTGGCCGAACAATATTTGGCTGCGTAGTCCCAAGCAGAAACCTCATGTTTGGGTTGAGTGTGGCAGCACCTAATAGTATTAGCTATTAGGGATTGTTCGGGAATAAATGTGCATGGTATAAAGTGATTCCTAGGCTCAAAATGATCTTTTCTCATGTGACCCCTCATTTATAGGCTATTTCCTGCTTCGGGCCAAGCAGCCAAGTATTGTTTTTATCAACCGTATTGGTGTGAAGTAAACTTTTGGTGTAAGCAATGTGTATAGCTAATTAAGTTTCCTCGTATCTATAGCTTTCTTTGTTCGATATAGAATACTTAATGTCGGGGTAAAATCTCAGACACGTCTCCCGCGACCTGTAAAACAATGGGGTTAGAACGGCTGGCTCCTCTCAGATGCAGACTCTTTGACGATCAACTCAGTCGAGCTCTCAAAAGGGGCCGGAGATTGAACGATCAGAAGGTAGTTCAAGTTTTTGGAATTCGAACCTGTACTTCGGAGCTTTGGGTCGTACCTTTATAGTCTTTCTCTGACCGCTGTTGGCCAACACGTGACAATCCACCTGTCTCTTTGTGCACCCTCGTGCTCGCACATGGGCCTATAAATGCGCCATGTCGTCTTGCTGGCCAGCTGGCTGTCCGGGGCGAAGGGGGAATGCATCGATCTTATCCACTCCAGGTGGCACCCCGGAAGGCTCTAGACTGAGAGTCAGTTTCGTTCGTAGCCGAGTAGGTTCACGCAGAGCGAACTTGGCCTACAATCGTTCACGCAGTTCCTTCAGAACAAGGGCACATGTTGATCCAATGGTGTCTTACGGTATGGGACACCTATAGGCAAAAGGCGATCTCTTCAGCAGACGAGCTAGCTGTCTCACGTGTGAAGTGGATATCCAAGTTGTTGGTGTCGAGCAAACTTGGCCTACCATCGTCCATGTAGTTCCTCCAAGACGAGGACACTTGTAAACCCTATTAGCGCCTTGCGGTTTGGGACATCTACCGACAAGAAAAGAACGATCTATCTTAAGATGCGGGTTGGCTACGAGCGAATTGGAAGAGAGGTGCAAGTGAAGTGCGATCAATGAGCTATCTACGGGCGACATACAATCAACGAGCAACCTGTGGGCGACATGTGAGATTCGCCTTACGGTATGGGAAATCTACCAAGAAGAATAGGAGTAATCTTTCTTTAGGGCGGGTTAGCTGCGAGCGACGTGGAAGAGAGGTGCAGGCGACGTGCTATCAGCGATCTGTCTGCGGGCGATGTACGATCAACGAGTTTCATGCGAGCGACATGTGAGAGTCGCCTTACGGTATGGGACATCTACCGACAAGAAAAAGGGGGCGGTCTCCCTAGTGGGCGAGCTCATTGCGGGCGATATAGGAAAGTTAGAGTTTCCTCTGCATCAGGTGCTGAATCTTCTGAAGTGTTCTTTGAGCTTCCAACACAAGGCAAAACCTCGTGTGCAAGCTAGCTGATCACGGGTGACCTTGGGTGCGAGCTGATCGGGGGCGAACTCGGGTACGATCTTATCGCGGAGGACCTCGATATCCGAGTTGTAGGTGATCAGGTGTTGAATCTTCTGAAGTGTTCTTTAATTTGAACTTCCAACACAAGGAGACACCTCGCGTGCGAGCTGATCACGGGTGACCTCGGGTGCGAGCTGATCGCGAACGATCTCGGGTGCGAGCTGATTGCGAACTATCTCGAGTGCGAACTGATCACAAACGACCTCGGTATTCGAGCTGTAGGTGATCAGATACTGAATCTTCTGAAGTGTTCTTTGAGCTTCCAATACATGGCAACACCTTGTGTGCCAGTTTATCGTGGACGACCTCGGGTGCGAGCTGATCGTGGGCAGGCGCTAATTTTTGGGCACCATCACTTCATATTAGAATTAATTAATCGCATGCTATATGCGTACACGCATCCGCTCAACCATGATTACAATAGTCATACATCTGCCAACACGACTTCTTACTCAAAAAATTTCCAACTGAACCCTTCAAGTTCTTGAAATTTCTTTAACCCCCAAACTCGAGTTGTAAGGAAAAGTCACAACATAGTAATCACACGCTGTGACCGTCCTATACATATAGCCGATGTGGTACTAAACAGATTAATCATACGCACCCACACATGGACAACAACACAAGACAACATGTCCCCTCACGTGCATATCGACACTGCAAGACTATCCACGTGGAAAAAAAATGAAGGATCCACATCCGGATGAGACACGGACCTGGCTCTGATACCATCTTGAGATTTTCTTAACACCAAAACTCGAGTTGTAAGGAAAGGTCCAAACATAGTATATAAGCAAACTCCCCATCGCCTCATAGCCAATGTGGGACTAAACAAGTCACACGCCGCCTCGCGTGGACAAGAACAAACGCCAACGCAAGTATTTACTTGCAGGCCTGCACCATACATAACTTGGGTTCCATAGAAGCGGCCAATCTCAAGCGTGCGACTATATAGTACGTACAAATACTCGAATGTCGAAGCAGGTGGCCGATCCAATGGCATCCTCGAGGAAGCTAGAGAGATCGACATTGACATCACCAAGTTGGTTATTTCCATTTCTATGGATCGATCGATTCAAGATAAAGAACACAGAGCATGGATATTTCGATCGGCCGGGCCCTACACGCCGTGCCCTAGTTGGTTATGTTGCCCACGTCACCCTAGGGCAAATGGATAATAGCATGGCCCGAAAGTCCGGCATCTAGATGAGAGAGGGAATCCTCTGCTCTCTAAATGGGCTGAATCATTGGTGACATGTGATTGGAGGGAGTGGCCTGACGGGGAAAGCTAGCCCCTTTCCTTTTCCTTACTCTTTGTGATGGGGTCGTGTTCTTGTTCTTGCTCTCTTGTTTTTAAGTAATGGAGTGGATTAAGAGGGGCCACGACCTCTCAACAAACCACCTATAGAGCAAGAAAGTAGGAGGCCATGAACACAATAATGGCTCAGAGAGAGAGAGAGAGAGAGAGAGAGAGAGAGAGAGAGAGAGAGAGAGAGAGAGAGAGAGAGAGAGAGAGAGAGAGAGAGAGAGAGAGAGAGAGAGAGAGAGAGAGAGAGAGAGAGAGAGAGAGAGAGAGAGAGAGAGAGAGAGAGAGTGTGGTCCAGGCAAGTTAGGCAGGGTGTTTTTTGATAATCAGAGAGAGAGAGAGAGAGAGAGAGAGAGAGAGAGAGAGAGAGAGAGAGAGAGAGAGAGAGAGAGAGAGAGAGAGAGAGAGGAGAGAGAGAGAGAGAGAGAGAGAGAGAGAGAGAACCTTTCCAGAGAGAGAGTAGCGTGGTCCAACCAAATTAGGCACGTTGTCTATGGTAATCCTACTTGTTGTCCACGTCCAATATTGAAACTGAGCTCGTTCTACTTCTCTTAGACCATACGTCCAGACCCCAGAGCTCGATTCACAAAGTCTCTTTCAGTAGGAGTTCTAGGTCGGCAAGCAACACCGTTATTTATGTGGGAAAGAGTGGGCCACTTGTAGGGTGTTCATGCAAAAGTTGAAACTACAGGGTGGTTTTTGTAAATACGACATTGTAAGGTGCATTATATTTGTATTAGGGGGACTTAGTGATAGGTTCCTGATGAAAGTTCAGTTTAGTGAAAAGGACAGACAACAATATTGTTTTTCATCATGTCCCTTCGAAAAAAGATGTAGTTAGCGCAACTTCCTCTGTTGACTTTTTTTTTTCTTTAAATAACAAAAATCTCTCTTTAAAGCAAGTCCCTCCGTTCTTATCGCTTCAGTAATTTGTAGATTTTTGCTATAGTTATTTCACTATAGCAAAAGAGTAACAATCTGCACATATTGTTTCTCCACAAAAATTCACTCTTATACTACAATGTTTTCACTCTAACAAAAAAAAATAAAATTCGATGAAATTTTGTTTAAAAAAAATGTTATAGTGATTTCACGGTAGTAAGATTAACAAAATGCACAGATTGTTACTCAATCTGCAAAGATTGTTTGGCTTTTGCTACATTGATTTTATTGTAGCGAAAAAAAATCGGCTCGATTTCTCAAAAAAAAAAAACTACAATGATTTTACTGTGGCAAAAATAGTAACGATTTGCGTAGATATTCTTTTTGCTACAATAATTTATGTCAAAAATAGATTGTTGCTTTTCTGTACAACAACACATAGGGGTAAAATGGATATTTTTCAATCGGGGAACCTAACGCTGAAGCATTTCATTGTTCGTTCTTGTCGCTGGATACGATATGTTAGAATAGGACCTAACACTAATTTGCCTTTTATATTTTGGATAAATTATACTTTGGGTCCCTGAAGTTTATCTCAAAATGACTTAACCCCCCTATAGTTAATAAACTACACTTTGCCCCCTTCAATTCAGTTTTGTTGAGATAGAAATTGCCAAAAAAGAAAATTCAGCTAGGGATGGCAAGGGTGTGGTTTCGATATGATATTGGGCAAAACCGAAACTGCACTGCAATATCGAACCGCCACACCGAAACCGCACCGCAATACCGAACTGCGCATCGAAATCGCACCGCACCGCAACGGTATACCTTTATGTAAAACCGAAATCGCACCATGCGGTGCGGTACACCGTGATTTATCACTAGAATGGTCTAAACGGTGCGGTTTTATACGATTTTGGTCAAAACCGAAACCGCATCGCTACACCGAAATCAAAAACCGAAACCGCACCGCACCGCGACGGGTTTATATCTTGGCAAACCAAAATTGCACTATGCAGTGCGGTTTACCGCAGTTTTCGGTTTTAAACCGCACCGTTGCTATCCATAAATTCAACAGTTGACGAAAGGGGTACTGTGCTAACATTTAAAACTATAGGGACCGATTTGGAACGAAATAAACTACATGGGGGTTATGCGATTTTGTTCAGGGGGTAAAGTGTAATTTTTCTTTATATTTTTTTTTTCTTTCTTTTATTACTGTGAGTCTGGCATTATATTATCAAGATTCTCTAACCTAAATTATATTTTAAACTACAAACCATAGGAAAAGCAGACACCTATAACAAGAACCAAATATAATGTGCGATTAAGGACAAAAAATTAGAGACAAGGTCATAATATAAAAACCCAACAATACTTGAAAACAAGAGGCCACTAATTATTATGAAATCCTTTGCATTGACCAAGGAACCACAATGAATAAACGTCCGTTGGGCGCATCGTTTTCGTTTAATCTGAATTTTAAAGCGTATAAGAAAATTTGATGGTTGGTATCCAATGATTTAAGGGTGAGATGGACTTCATATAATAGACCTTTGCCATACATTATGGTGCAATTGGATAAGGGAGATGTTATTCACACCCCAAAATTGATGGCCATATCCTGACTACTCAAGGTTCCCCGTCCTTTTAATTTTTTTTAACAAGTATATCCTCCCTCTTCCATACCTCATCTATCTCTTCTATTTTCTTTCCTTACCCTCCTTCCCCACTGTTGGAGTCACCACTATCTATCTTCCCCTCCTCCTTCTCCACTGCCGGAGCCACCACCGCATCTCTCTCCTCCTTCTCCACCATCAGAGCCCCCACCGCCTCTCCTCCTCGTCGTTGTCAGAGTTGTTGTCGCTTCTCCGGCTTTTCCTTGTTGAGTTTAGTCCCACATTGGCTAGGGGCTGGTCGATGATGTGCTTATATACCCTCTGGTGGACCTCCTTTTACGACCTGGCCGGGTTTTGGGAAGGGTATCTACAAATGCTATCAGAGCCAGGTTTCGCCCGACAGGACCTAGTCGGGCTGGAATGTGGCCAAGTTGTGCCTGAGGAGTGCCTCCTCGCCTAGTCACCTCACACGAGAGGGGGGGTGACGGGTGTTCGGCCCTAGCCTCATGTGAGGGGGAGGGATTGTTGGGTTTAGACCCACATCAGCTAGGGGTTGGACGATGGTGTGCTTATATAACCTCTGATGGACCTCCTCTTACAACCCGGGTTTTGAGGCGAGAAGGTATCTACATTCCCGGCCTCCGTGTCACCCAACATGTTCGGTAGTCTAGAATCAAACATGTTAAGCAATATTCAGCAGTTAACTGACAAATAATACTCAACATGTTCGACGTTGGACTACGGTGAATAAATATTTGGTAGTTAACTGCCGAAGAAGAGAACTGGAAGGGGAGGAGGTGACGGCTCCGGCGATTGAAAATGTAATGGGAAGGGAAGAAAGTGGTGGCTCCGGCAGATGGAAAGGGGAGAAAGGTGTGGGGAAGACGTCGACATCAGAGATTGGTGCTGGAGGTGCTGATATTGCAAGTCGGGAGTCGAGAGTATGCTAGGCGAGGGATTGGGTGGGGGATGGAGTACATAACGTGCGATGAGGTATGAACGTCGTTGGGGATGAGGAGGGTATATTTGGTTTTTAAAAAAATGATGGGGTAACGAGAAAAAATTATATGATTATCATTTTCGGAGTTTGAATAAAAATACCCTTGGATAAACCTTACCCCTTTATGTCGGCCGGACATAAGATTAAGATTAAGAGTAGAATTCATGTGTCATGCATATGTACAACTAATATCCATCCAGACGTGGCACCTGATCAGAACCACCCATTGCCTAATCATTGTTCGGGGGTGGGTGCAACAGACAGATGTGATCAGTGCCACATCTGGATGGTTCGATTTGGATGGAAACAAGGAGGGCTGAATAGTATTTTTCTATTAGTTATGGATAAACGTCACATAAAATGTATCAATGAAGCCTAAGTAGCTGACTAATGGTGAGATCTGCGAATGCTCCGTGAGAGCTCAGATAGCCAACGAATTTATGTCTGAGCTTGGGCTCCAAAAGGATGCCAGCCCATGCGTCGGCTCGCCGGCAACCAGCTCCGTCGCCGGATCTCCAGGCAATGGGCGCGCCAATCTTTTCCAGGGGGGCCACTCCTCACCGGGGGGTGGAGGAAAGGATTTCAGGCCAAGGGGGCTCATTCTATGCCCATGGATCCGATCAACCGAGCGATTTGGGATCTGGCCCCTAATCGGAAAATTGTTGGAAAGGGGTGCTGTAATAAAATCAAACTCTGCGTGTGAACCTAATTGTTTCGATTCCCATGCCATCTCAAAACCGGTGATGAGAGGGAGGGGGCAACAGTATATAAAGACGTGAAACCTGCACGCAGAGCGTCTCTCGATCAGAGGGAAGGAGAAGATCTCGATCGGAGCTAGGGAGAAAGATGGTGCGACGGGACCACATAGAGGAGAGACGGAGTGAGACCTAGCTCTGATACCATGTTAAGATTCTCATGCCCTCTCAAAATCGACGATCAGAGGGAGAGGGCAACAGTATATAAAGGCGCAAAACTCCCACCCTTTTACCGATGTGAGACTATTCTCAACACTAATAAACCCCGGTTTTATGAGTGAATCACATGGATCCTTTGTAATAGCCGTGGTTTGTTTCTTTAGGCCTTGTTTGATAGCATGAAATTTTTTAACTAGCAAGCAGTTAGTAGTGGCATCGCTCCTAGTGAGTATTAACCCGAGCTCGATACCTGCTTTCCGCTCGGGTGCTCAATATTGTGGCAATTTCCAGCGGGGGCAGATGGGCCCTTCCTCTCGCTCGGTGTGGCAATGCTGCTCGCTGATGTGGCAACTTCCTATGGACCTGGTGGTCCCTTCTTCTATGGCTGTGTAACTGTACACCTCTATGATGACTCTTGGGTCTAGCTAGGGTCCCACTATGTGAATAAAAAGAAAAAAAAAATTAAGTAAGGAAGATGAATGGAAATGCTAAGCCGGGGAATATGATTACTCTCGGTGAAGAAAGAAATGCGATGCTGACGACAGATAGAGACCGGCGGCGGTCTCCAACAACCGGAGCAGTACCTCCTCGAGGCTTAACGATAGTAACGTACACAACCCCATGAATGAGACCTTGGGTGCAACCTCCTTCTCGATGACAGCAAGGTTGATGGCAACCATGAGTGCAGCCTCCTCCTCGATTCTGCATCAAAGTCCACCATTACTGACGGCGTGCACGAGGGGAGATTGATCGGAGGTCGGTCATAACCCACCGATGCCCCCATGTTGGCTTTCGGTCACTCAGCTCTCGAGGTTGACCGGAGGTCGATCGGTCTGAACGCGCCGGTGCTCCGGGTTCGCTTTCGATACCTCTCAGCTATCTGGTCCCAACTTTAAACCACGGTCGTATATCTGGAGGAATGTTTAGCATACACGCCACATGCTTGCTTGTAGCCTCCTACGATGGGCACGACTATGACTGCAGCTTGGGTGGGTCAACCCGAACCTAACAAGGATTGGATGGATTTAGGTTGGGATTTTACATGTATGGGTCGGGCTCTGGTTAAAAAATCCCAACCCAACCCCAATTTGAGTATGACTTGGACAGAGTAGTGGCTTCTAGTAACACACAACCACATGAAAGAGACTAAGCATTATCTTCTTTGATGGCATTGCAGACATGCATGGTCGATGGGAACCATGAGTGCAGCTTCCTTCTTTGACCCCTGCCTCTCTCTTCAATCTTGACACCCGAGTCGCCGACACCACCAACCCTAGGGGGGTAAAAACAGCCCGGTGGCTCGCAGCCTGGCCCAACCAAACATGAAAAGTCAACAAATCAAGCCCGACCCAACCCAATCAACGGCCCAACGCTACCCGACCCAAGGACCCCGTGGGATGGGCCTAGCCTGTTTTACACCCCTAGTCGGACCTCTCCTCCAGCCCGACCTCCAGCGTCGATCGTTTCTCTCCTCTATCTCGATTCGTGCCACCGCCATGGTAGTTCTTTTCTATAAGTGTCTTCGTTCCCGTCTATTTTGACCATTAACTTGGAAAAAGATACTTGATGTGCCTAGAATGCTTATGAGTTGATTTTTCTAGGTGTGTTATTTAGGGCAAGGTGTCCATCCTTATTAAGACTCAATAAATTCTGAAATATTTATATAGTGTAATGGATCGCATGCCGAACTATAACATCTCGCTTAGTTCCGCATAGTTAGAACTCGCGAGTCAACATTGCACCCGCATTCTGTTTGGTTCGGTGTAGTATCTCCAAACGCTCGCAGTTTCAACTTCTGCCTGTGTAAATTCCTATATAGAATCGTGTAGCTGAAACATATAGTAAAAAGCTACGTGTTTCAACTGCACACGTTCAATCCCCACTGCACCGTGTAGTGTCAACTACACGTAACGAAACAGGCTGTAAGTCAAAACAGGGCACGCACGAACACAAACACACACACTATGATAGTTTCGTAGGGATTACCCTACGACATATAGAGATATGGTACATTCTAAAACTTATAGGGCAGTCAAATGTGCATTTTAAATATAATGTTAAAATGAATGATCAATAAAACTTCTAACATTGTGGTGCCTTTATAATTTTTTAAATATATTGATTTTATATGGATTATCTATCTAATGAAAGGTAATTATCCTTATTAAAAGTCAGTATAATCTAAACCTTCAAATGTCACGAATTCATCATAAGTCATCATAGACTTGAGCTAGTCCTAGGCAGGTCCTTATCAATTTTCACGTTTTGGAAAACTTGGCCTAACTCATCCCAAATTCCCAATGGCCCAAATAGTCTGGCTTGATGCTTCCTACTTCTTGAGTTGACCCAATAACTTAATGGGCCGACTTGACCATCTGCACCCCCACGGTAAGAAAACATTTTCCATTTTGTTTGCATACCGTGGGGTGCAGATGGGTCAAGTCGGCCCATTAAGTTAGTGGGTCAACTCAAGAAGTAGGAAGCATCAAGCCAGACTATTTGGGCCATTGGGAATTTGGGATGAGTTAGGCCAAGTTTTCCAAAACGAGAAAATTGATTAGGACTTGCCTAGGACTAGGTCAAGTCTATTATGACTTATGATGAATTCGTGACATTTGAAGGTTTAGATTAGACTGAGTATGGGTCTAAGGAAAAATGACGCTCTCTTTCTCGGAAGACAAACTGCGGGGCACCCCGGGAGCGACCCGATCTCACAGCTTCCCCAAACGGTTGCGGGGGGAAACCCCAGGGTCCCTCCGGCTGGCAGTTCACGTGGCCAAGCCAGAGCCTCGAAGAGGCAGAGATCCAAGCGACGGCGGGCGCGCGGGAACCCTAGGGGTCGCCCCTTGGGACCTCCTCCGCTGCCCACTTCTAATCGCCCTTTGGGCCCCCCGTCAAGTCCCTCCCTTTTCCGCGCTCCCATTTGTTCCTACGATGAGGCCCTGAAGCTCTCCCCAGTCCAGAGCTCGAACCCTAAAACTCGTCCTCCCGCCCCTCCCCCTCGCCTCGTTCCTTTCCCCTGGGGTTTCTGTTTCCGCTGCGGAGATCGCAACCACAAGATCCGTGACTGTACGAACGTGATGATCTGCTTTCACTGTCGCGGTCTAGGGCATATGGCCAAGCGGTGCCCCGCCCACCTCCAGGGCCTCCCTCCGGTCAGGCGCGTCTCCTCCTCCAGCTTCTCCGCCCACGGCCCCGCGACCCCCCCTTCGGGGAGCCATGACCGCCGGGACGCGGAGTAGTTCCTGGGGGGGGGACGCATTCCCGGGCGGCTTCTCGAGAGTGGGGATCATCTTTCTTTTACGCAAGACTTCCAACCCTGATTCCCTCTCTGTCGTGCTCCTCTCTCGTTGGGGCTCCCAGCAGCGAGGTGAGGATTCCCTGCCAATCCTTTGGCAGTGGCCAACCCAGGGGATGGACACTCAAGGGAGATGCTTCAGGGTTATCTTCCCTTCCTCTCGCCTTCTGAGTGATATCTCATCCAGGGGACCTTTCGATCTCGAGGGCTTCTCGCTCCGTGTGGACCGCTGGACGGAGGACTTTGGCTCAGAGGGGCGCATCCCGATGGTGATGGTTGATATCCGTATCTCAGGCCTCCCTCACCATGCGTGGCACCCGCCAGCCCTAAGCTTCTGGGCAGGGCAGTTCGGGACTGTGCTCTCGACCAACTGCGACCTGGAGGGGGCCAGGTCCTTATCACACTGTTCGGTCCTGCTGGGGACCCGCTTCCCCCACCGCATCCCGGTGCGTCGCCAGATCTTCTTCGGGCAGCATCTCTACCTCCTAGAGATCCGCCAGGTGGTCATCTCCCACCATTTCTCCTCCCCCATGTTCTCCCTGGATCTGGGAAGGTCGAGCCCGGGGGAGGGGATTCTCGGACCCCATCCAGGCTCAGACGCCCGCGGTTTTGGCCCACCCGCCCCCCCTCACCAGGGCCCCTCTCAGCAGCAGCCGCAGGGCCCAGTCGTTATCTCTTCCGGCTCGGCCGGCGAGCCTTCTGCCCCTGCATACGCTCCTGGACCCGCCTATCGGCGAAAAGGTATGGATTCCTCACCCGACGATTTGGCTTTTTTGGTGAGCCATGTAGAAGATTGCGACCTGCATTTACCCCTCCCTCCTTTGGTCTTTTCCTCCTACATGGCATCGCACTCGGGGCCACTAGTCCCCCTTATTGATCTTGAAGATTCCTCTGATGTGCTTCTTGGCCCACCGGGATTCGTCGAATCTGTGGCCTTCCTCGCATCCACCCCCGTGGCCGCCTTCGAGGATTCCCCTACTTGGGTCGACTCGCTGTCGGGATTGACCTCCCCACTTACTGATAATCGTTTGACCCTTACTCTCAGGGAAGCGACTCCGGAGGCTCTAGACCCCAAGGTGACGCCACCTACTGTTCGCCAAGGGACCCCCCTCCAGGCGACTAGGAGGAGCTCGCGTCAGTTTTTTAGGAAGGTGGAGGAGGGCAAGCTGGAGAAGGTGGACTTTTTGGAGCGTGAGAGCAGAGACCATGGTTCGGGTTCCCTACCCATACCGCTGAACTTCCTCAAGGACCAGCTCATCCTCTCCTGGCAGCAGGCTGTGGATTCCGTCCCCCCTTTGACCCTGCTTGTAACCCTGTGGAGGCTAGACGTTTCGTGGATGCCCTCAGGCATATTGATGGAAATGTTTGATGCAGATCTCCGGTGTTAGCCGTTCTCCTTAGTTTTTTTCCCTGTTCTAGATGAAGATTATTTCTTGGAATGTACGTGGTTTAGGGGGATCCTCAAAGAGGCAAGCAGTGAGGCTCTTTGCTTCTACCCACGATACAGACGTCATCTGCCTTCAGGAGACGAAGACAGCCGACCCTCGAGACGCTTCCTCCACTCGCTCAGCAACAACAGGATCGATACTTGGGAATCCCGGGGATCCATTGGGACCGAAGGGGGCATCCTTTTGGGGTGGGATAGCTTCCTCTTTTTGCTTTCTAATCGCCTCTTCGGGGACTTCTCCCTCACGGTCTCCCTACGCAACTGGGTGGACGATAGGGCTTGGACTATAACCTCAGTCTACTGGCCATCAGACCACCGCCTCTCTTTCGAGTTCTGGGAGGAGCTTCGAGCTGTCCGAGGGGCGTTCCCAGGTACTTAGGTCTTGAATGGCGACTTCAACGCTACCAGATTCGTCTGGGAGAGAAATGGGCATCATAGGAGCTGGCAGGAGATGGAGGCCTTCTCCTCGTTCGTGGCTGAGTTTGGTTTGATTGACTTGCCAATTGGGGGAAGAGCTTACACGTGGTCCAACATGAGGGAGCAGTCGATCTTTGCGAGGTTGGACCATTTTCTCATTTCTGTGGAATGGGATTCCCTGTTCCCCTTTACCTCCACAGTTGCCCTCACCTCTTTCCTTTCGGACCACATCCCGGTGCTCCTTGACACGGGAGAGGGGGGGAGAACCAGACCACCCTTCATATTCGAGAAGATATGGACCCTCCAGGAGGGGTTCAATGAGAGCGTGGCGACTTGGTGGACAGCGGCTCCGACCTTGCCGAATTCGGCGCTCAACCTTTCGTCCAAGCTCCGGTTCATAAAGAGGTCGATCTCTCGATGGGCCGCGGGGCACTTTGGGAGTGTGAAGAGATAGAAGACGGATTTGCTCCAGCGCATCAGGGAGTTAGAGATCTGGGAGGAGGCGGGCCCCCTAGAGCAGGCTGAACGAGACCTTCAAGAGCGCCTCTCCTCTGAGCTGATGGAGGTTCTAAACATGGAGGTGGTCATGTGGAAGCAACGATCGCGTGACCGTTGGGTGGCTGAAGAAGACCTGAACACTAAGTACTTCCACAGCATTGCTAACAACCGTCGAAGACATAACTTGATCTCGTCCCTGACTGTAGAGGAGGAGCACCTTTCTGACTAGCGGGCCATCCTACGAGGGGCCTCGAGCTTCTTCAAGAAGGAGTTCGATAGAGACGATCACTATCCCCTACCCCCAGGCTGGGAGAATATGCCCTTCTAGCGGATTTCAGATCTAGAGCCTCTGTTGAGGCCCTTCGAGGAGGAGGATTTCCGGAGCGCCTTCTTCGACCAATCAGCGAAGGGGTCCCTGGGTCCGGACGGCTTTCCTTTCCTCTTCTTCCAGCGGTATTGGGAGACTCTCAAATCGGATCTTTTGTGTTTCCTCACGGACTTCTTCGCAGGGAGAGTCAACCTCAAGAGCCTCAACCACTCTTGGATCATTCTCATTCTGAAGAAGGAGGGAGCGTGTTCCATTCGAGACTACCAGCCTATTAGCCTCTCCAATTGTATTTATAAAACGGTCACGAAGATGATCTCAACCAGACTGGCCACGTTGCTTCCGAACCTTATGGGACGTTCCTAATCAGCTTCATCATGGGGAGGAGCATCTTGTATAGTGTGGTGACCGCCCAGGAGGTTCTTCACCACCTCCGGGAGACAAACGGCGAGGTGTTGCTTCTCAAGCTAGACTTTGAGAAGGCCTTCGACAAGCTGGGTTGGGGTTTCTTGCTTGATAGCCTGAGGTACCGGTGGAGAAAGTTTCCCCATACTTGGTTAGGATAGATCTGGAATTGTCTCTCCTCTTCCAGGCTTTCGTGCCTCATTAATGGAGTAGCGGGCGACTCCTTTCTGATGCGTCGGGGGCTGAAACAGAGGTGCCCTCTCTCCCCCTTTCTTTTCATCCTCGCGGTGGATATCTTTGATGCAATTCTGAAGAAGACGGTCCAGACCGGCCTCCTCGAAGGTATCAGGGCAGAGGATTGGGAGGTCTCCAACCTACACTTCATGGATGACACCTTGCTGTTTCTGGTGGCGGATCGGGCACAAGCAATGGTTCTTAGGCTCCTTCTGCAGTGTTTCCGTCTCACGTCCGGACTGAGGGTCAACTTTGCGAAGTCGGTCATCTTCTACCTGGGGGCTTCTCCGAACCTTCCTTCTGATTTGTCGACTATTCTCGGTTACGGATTAGGGAAGCTTCCCTTCAGATACTTGGGCCTACCTATCTCCGATCGGCGCTTGCCCAGGGATGGATGGCTTGAGCTTATCTAGAGGTTGGAGAGGCGGCTTTCAGGCTGGAAGGGCAACCTGCTCTCGATTGGAGGGAGGTTGACGCTGGTCAACTCCATCCTGTCCGCAATCCCTTCCTTCTACCATTTCTCGGTTTGGGTTATCAACCGGATTGACAGGCTACAACGTAGATTCCTGTGGCGGGGGGCAGCAGGCGACTCCGGTTCGTACCCTCTCCTAGCCTGGGGCAGTGTCTGCAAATCCAAGGAGCAGGGGGGCCTTAGGGTCTTGAATTTGCAGGACTTTTAACCAGGCAATGTTGGGGAAGTGGTGGTGGAGACTCTAGTCCGGAGTCGGCGATGTCTAGTGGAGCATCATCATGGCGAGATATTTTAGGAGATTCTTCCCCCTCCACTCCAGATCGAGGACTTCAGGTCCGATCTCTTCCTTCTGGAGAAGGGCCACCAGGGTCTCATAGATCTATCGCTGCGGCACCAGGCTCGTCGCAGGGAGCGGAACGAAGGTGAGATTCTAGGAGGACCTTTTGGATCGACAAACTTCGACTTCGGACGTTGTTCTACAACCTATATGCCCTGGCCCTAATCAAGGGGGCGTCAGTTCAGTCGCAGGCCTCAGTCCGAGGGGGGATTACGAATTGAAGACCGAAGTTCACTACCCCGTTTCCTCAGGAGCACCTTCAGGAGTTGGGCCAACTCTTGGAGGCTTTGGCGGGGGTTTCTCCCTCGGAGGCCCCTGACAGAGCGGGGTGGCGGTGGAGCAGCTCAGGAGCCTTCTCCCGTTTGAAGCTGTTATCCACCGGCCAAGACTAGATGGCCGGCTAGATGCCCCCCCCAGGACGAGGATCTGCATGTTTCTCGCCTTCTGGAACAGGATCCTCACGAAGGTCAATCTGCTGCAGAGGAACCACCCGGGGGTGTCTGACCCAGCTTGTAGCCTGTGCGACAGGATGGAGGAGACGACCGACCATCTGCTGCTGGGTTGTGACTTCTCGAGGTCGGTGTGGGCTTATTTTATTCGCCTTTTGGGTTGCCGATCTACTCGTGATAGCATCACTAAGCTGTAGGGGAATTGGATACGAAGGCAATTTAAGGGTCCAGAGCACCGTGGCTGGGACATGCTGGCCATAGGAATTTCGTGGGAGATTTGGCTAGAGAGGAACCGGAGGACCTTTCAAGGCAAGGCCATGACGTCGGAGAGGGTCATCTATATGACGATGTCGTTGATCCACCTATGGGCGTCCTGTGCTTCGATGGGTGCCAGGAGTTTCCTTTTGAACATCTATAACAGTAACCCTTGAAGTGTAGCCTTTCCTTCGCTTCTTTAATAAACAGGCAGGGGTCCAGGCCGAACCCCTCCTCATTCTCTGTTAGGGATTTCTCAAAAAAATAAAGAAAAAGAGTATGGGTCTCATAAGGTTTATTCCATCCAAATGCATGGAAGAAAATGAGAAAATATATAGAATGAATCCAATTTCAATTTGTCTATTCTACTCAATAGAAATTGGGATGTTTGTATATGGGAAAGGGTTTGGTGAAATCTAGTTCACCATTTAAATGGTGAACTCGAATGGAGAAGCTGCTACGTGTTTTAAGGAAAGTTAACAATTGCAGCTGGATTTATAAATTTATATATACTCTCATATATGTGTATATTTAAATACCTCCAGCCGTAATTGTTGGCTTTCTAAGAACACGTGGCAGCTTCTCCATTCGAGTTCACCTTTTGAATAGTGAAGTTGAGTTCATCTTCCCGGGCTCCTTTGTATATATACACCAGATAAAATTCGATATTATGATTTTGTATTTTATACGAGAATCTATGGGTACCCTTCGTATATCTCAACTTTTACAAAAAAAACAATAGTTAATTTTCTTTACCATTTTACCCTTTGCTACTCGTTTGCGTACACTAGTACTTACAACGACTACGGATAGTGTGGCCAAATTTGATTGTAATTTTTTCTCTTCAACTTTGAGTTATGTGTAGAGCGCCAATATACATTTGTAAAGGATATGAAATTTTCTTCAATATCAAACTTTGTTAAGGGTAAATATATAAAAATCACATTAAACTTTAATATATTTAAGTACCTATCATTTGTTTTCTTTTTTTTCCAATGAATCCCTAATGAAATCTAAAAAAAAAGGAAAAAGATGATTTTTCTTACCACTTTTGATGAGACAAGTTTTTTAGAGTAATTTTAATACCTTCTTGCTGACTTTTATTTCATTAACTAGCATCAAAATGTCACCAATTTGCAGTCTTTTGCTTGAGACAAATGTCATATAAATTTCTATAGCACCAAATTTTGGTTTGATATCATGAATTATCCATCGAAGGGCAAACATTGGATCAAAATCCATCGTTCTGTCTTTTCTCTCCCACTTTTAGCTTTTTTAGTAAAAGAGATCACGACTGTCCATTCAATGAAAAAATTATTTAAGTATCTCTTACATATAACACCACATATGTTTATCAAATAATAATAGAAAATATTTATCAAACAAAAAAAATAGAAAATAATCTCTATCATCGAAAATGTTTCTCATCCATGCTCACATCAGGATAGCGGATCCGGCGAAGCCATCCTGATTCCTAATGTGGCTACTAGGTCAAGATGGCCCCGAATCCATCTTGATGTCGGGAAGGCTTAATATTGAAAATGATGCTTCTTCGGTGTAAAACCTTTACCCAAGCCAACTCGAATTGAGGTCGGGTTGGGATTTTCAACCCAAGGTCAACTATATAGTATGCTACGGTTGTTCACAAGCTGACGAGGACAAAAATGCATAAGATAAATCTAGCCGTCGATCACGATCTGGAGAGAGAGAGAGAGAGAGAGAGAGAGAGAGAGAGAGAGAGAGAGAGAGAGAGAGAGAGAGAGAGAGAATCCAAAGGGAGCTCTCTCTCCCGTGTGTGAATATGACTCTCTCATAAATCCTATTAAAAACCTACTGTAAAGATATTAAAATTCAACTATAAAGATGATAAATACATATTTAATGGCATTTAATGGCCATTTGATGTTAATTAGTTCTTTTGTTTGAAAGGTTACTTATTACTCTCTCTCTCTCTCTCTCTCTCTCTCTCTCTCTCTCTCTCTCTCTCTAACAAGTGAATCACACCCCGAAGGTAGCCGTCCGAGTGCCAATATGCACGTCACCGCCAAAGGCAACCACGACCGTCGAAGGTAGCTATCAAAGTGCTGATAGGCATGTCACCACCAAAGGTTGCCGTCCGAGTGCCGATGGGACGAGTCTTTACTAGTTTGTGCCAATCAGGTCGGGCCAAGGTTAAAATATGTGTATTTTTTAATTAAAAAAATCTTCAAAAGTTAAAATGGGCCATTGAGGAGGTGGTAGTGTTCACTGACTTTTGATGTGAGTATAAAAAGATTCGAAAATAGTTCTCTATTGTTCCCATTGTGGGTTCTTGAGAGGATTGGCAAGATCCATAGATCTTTCCTTCGTCACGACGTTGGTGACTCAGGGAGGTCGTATAACTTTTTGAAGTGTGACCATGCTTGTCTTCCAAAAGCTTTAGGAGGTCTAGGGGTTCTTGACCTATGGAGATTCAACATCTCGATGCTGGGTAAATGGTGGTGGAGGCTTTAGCAACATGACGGAAGATCTTGGAGGGACATCCTTTTAGCCAGATACTTCAAGTGTTTTTCTCCCCTCCGAGTTTGGAGCAGAACCTCATGCAGAATTTCTCACTTTTGGTTGGGGATTTTGAAGGTGTGGGATTTCTACAAGCAGGGTAGCTCGATCACGCTAGAAGATGGGAGGCATATCCAATTCTTGGAGGACACTTGGTTGGACAATGTGCCACTGAATCAGTTTTTTTCCGGATTTGTTTGCCTTGGCCAGGGTTCGAGGGTCTTCTGTCAGATCGCATGCAAGATTCTCGGTAGGCAGTTTTTTGTGGGAAACTGTGATTCATCACTCACTTGCCGCCAAAGAGGGTGCAGGATGAGGAGAACTCGAAGCTTCTATTTCAGGCGGCGGTTCTTAGGCTAGTCTCAAATGGCGTGCGGTGGAGATGACACGCGTTAGGCGTGTTCTCGGTCAAATCATTGTGCCGGGGTTTGATCACTGAAGGTGCATGTTATGGTCCGTTAAGAGCGAGATGAAGGTCAAAGGCACCAACCAAGGTCCTGATCTTCTCTTTTGGCATTAAAGAATAAGATCCTAACAAAGGTGAACTTAAGAGAAGAAACCTGAATGTTTCAGAGCCATCTTGCACCTTTTGACACTTAGAAGATTAAAGTGCTTCCCACCTCCTTGTAAGATGTCCTACAACACGCAGAGTTTGGGACCATTTCGAGAGAAGATGTGAGATATCTTCCCACCCGATCAACCTGAAAGCCCTTTTGTCTAT
This sequence comes from Chamaelirium japonicum, assembly GCA_947650365.1. Lineage (NCBI taxonomy): Eukaryota > Viridiplantae > Streptophyta > Magnoliopsida > Liliales > Melanthiaceae > Chamaelirium > Chamaelirium japonicum. Next base: position 38,058,222 of record OX393552.1, read on the forward strand.
GTGGAGACAAAGAAGGGTGAAAAAAGAGCTACGTGTCCCTTGGGACGTACATTTTGGCGATGGGGATACTTTGGACCCTTTGGCTGGAGAGGAACAATCATATCTTCAAGAACAAGACATCGAGAGAAGAGAAGCTCTGGAGATCGATCCTTTCGATATTCAAGTTGTGGATCATTCCATGGGAGGAGAGTTTTAGTGAGAAGACTCGTAACCTACGTAATCGCATTGTAACCTAAATTCTTTATTATAATATTGTTGGTTTGGGCTGCCTAACCCTCCCTCCTAGGCGGAGGGGTTTTAAAAAAATAAATAAATAAAGCCTCATAGTATCCTAGGTCCGAAAGTCAACCGCTTGAACCCGGTCAGAACGTGCCACTTGGGCCACCACCCGGAGTCCGCATCGTGTCCAGACACGTCTCAAAAGGAATCCTGAAAACCTGGTCCGATATCCTGATACATCTATATAATAGGGGAGGGTTTTGTGGGGGGTATAAACAACGGTCATGATCAGATCGGATTTTACGACTCATTGTCTCTCTTCTCTATATCTTTTTTACGACTTAATCCGTAATCACAGCAGTCGGTTTGCTACCCGTAATCACAGCCGTCCATTTTATCAATCAAAAGCCCCCGATAGTCAATCAGGACCCCCAATTTCAGCATCGCTAAGTAAGGCAGTTTCATATCGTCCGCGCCCTTCTTCTCTTCCATTTCAAGCCACAAACCCCGCTGCTCTCTCTACTTTTTCATTTTAGCCTCTCTGATATCCCCTCTGTTCGCGCCCCTCTCTTCTTCCCTATTTTGAACCCCAAATCCCTGCTGATGAATAACTTCTTTTTTTTCCCTTTCAAAAACCTTGATGGCATTTGGGGCTCATAAATGAATAGTTTTTTCTTTCAATAACCGATAGATTGATGGCAGTGCTTGATTTGGTTATTTCAAAAATGGATGTAGATCAAAACCATTTCCCACGATCTCACTTCCAATACAGCCCCAACCATCAATATGGCAAAGAAAGGGATCTTTCCTCTCTCTCACCGGTCCGTGAAACGAAGATGATAGTGGTCACAGCCCCAACCATCAATATGGGAGGGAAAGGGATCTTTCCTCTCTCTATCTCTCTTCGGTCCGCAAAATGAATATATATAGCGATCTCATCACAAGGACCAGTGGCCATGCCCTCCTCGGGCGTTACTCTCCTCTTCCCTCTCACCGGCGGTGTCCGGCCTCCTCTTCACTATTGCCGACAGCATCAAAGAGGAGCCCTCTCCTTATTTCCGTCTTCTTCCTCCTATCCTTCCTTTGCTCTGAATTTCTGCTCTGAATTTTTCTCCCTTGCCTCATAATATAGTTAGACCATTAAGTTTTATTAAAAGCATCCTGTAAAGTTAGAGGACTTTTTTTTCATGAGAAATCTAGAGTAAGCACTATAATGTTGGGAAGCAATATGAGGCTTTGATCATGTATTCTAGGTTTTTTTTAATCATTGCAAATGTGTTAATCGCAGTCGCACCGAACACTGCCGACATCGCGAGGAGCGGCGGTGCCCCGATGGCATCGTGAGGGACAGTAGTGCCGTTGTGCCCTCCCCAGGTGTTGCTTCTGATAACAACACATGTAGCAACGGTGGCGCCCCCGACGACATTGCTACGTTTTCAAATAATAAGGGGGCCATGTTTTCAAAAAATTTCAAATGAGAGATAAACTTTGCAATTCATGTTGAACATTGATTAGAAGTGAGGATTGAAAGATTAATATTGTTTCTAAGGTTTAGGAACCAAAATAGTGTTTGAGATGTGACTTTAATTTGTTGGTTTAATTACACAAGGCAATATCATGCTATTCGAAGCATTAGAGCATCTCTAGCCCTTCCTCAAATTTTTACTCAAATATGAGTAAAAGCTCAATCTGATTCTGAGTACTCCAATCCCGACTCAAATTTGAGTAAAACCCAATCTGATATAAGCACTCCATTCCTTTTACTTAAATCCGAGTAAAACTCAAAATTGGATGAGACGTTTGTAAATAGGAAGAACCTAGGAGATAACCGTTAGAATTTGGTATGAGATTTGAGTCTCCCTCAATTTGGTAAAGGATTTAAAGGGTAGTAGTTGTTTTTTAGGCGATTTTACTCAGATATAAATATGAGTAATGATTTTGTTACTGAATTTTATCGTCCCTACTACATGTAAGCACCCTCGCCGAATGTGGGTGCCCTCACCAATTGTCGACGCCCTTGACAAATGTGGGCACCCTCACTGATTGTGGGCGCTCGCACCAAATATGGGTGCTTGATAAATTTGGGCACTCTCACCGATTGTTAGCACCATCAAAATATTGTTCTCACTCGAAATATTGTCGCAACTCTTGAAATATTTTGTTGTCTCCTTTGAAATATTGTCACATTCCTTGAAATATTGTCCTCTCCTTCGAAATCTTCTGCGTGCCGACAGGCACGGGCATTATTGCCGATGATTTTTTCAACCCCTCAAATGTTTTCGTTCCCGCTGAGAATGACTGCCACTGTCGAATTTGAGCACCAATGCCAAATGCCGCCGAAGGTGACCGTCTGAATATCAACATATTTTCTTCGAGTCTTTGTAGTCGGGTCTCGAAGGTTTGACGGTATTGGTGGGGGCGCCATGACCTAATGTGGGAGCTGTTGAATGGATTTTTTTGCCCCTGTCGTTTGTAGGCGTCCTCCACCGGAAATGTTTTGTTGCTGAAGGCAGTTGTTGTGGCTGCCAAAGGCAGCCATCTGATTATTGTTGTTTGCTAATTATTGTTGACACCCTCCAAATATTATAACCGGTCTCGAAATATATTATGTCGCCCTTGAAATTTTTTACGTGCTCTCGGGCACAGAGTTTTCGCTATCTAATGTGGGCACCCTTGCCGAATATGGGTGCCACCGAATGAATTTTGACGCCCCCGTCGAATGTGGAAACTATGTAAAGGTAGGGGGCTTAATTTAGTTGTGAATTAGATTTGAATGTGTAGTTTCTTACCGTCGAAGATGGTCGTTGCAGTTCTAAAGGTGGGCGTCGCCGACGAATTAGGTTGTTTTCGTCATGTGTGGGCTCCCCATCCGAATATGGGTGCCCCCATTGATTATGGGCATCGCCGAACCAATTTTTCGCCTTGCTCGAGTGTCGACAAACACGAGAATCATCATCGCTTACAAAATATTGTTACTACCCTCAAACTATTACCATTGCTCATGAAATATTGTTATCACCCTCGAAATATTATATCGCTCTTAAAATATTTTGCTGCCATTTTTAAAAATTGTCACCTTCCTCGAAATATTGTCCTCGCCCTCGAAATCTTTTTCGTGCCGACAGGCACGGGCATTACTAGTCTATATAATAAGCTACAATTTTGTGGGGGGTACAAAGAACGGTCGTGATCTGTCTTTGAGGGGGAGATAGAAAAGAGGAGCTAAGATAAAGTGATATTAGGACGAGTGAGATTCATCTAGGGAGAGGGGAATGGCTAAGATTGAATGGGGTTGAAATGGAGGGGTGCAATTAAGTGCATGAAGAAATAAATGAGGGAAGGACCTGATTGTAAAACAAATATATTTATAATCGTTTAGAGGGTTTTTATATAACAAAATAAGGACATATTTGGTATTAATCTTATTGTTGACGCGTATAGCTTTCATCTATCTATACGTGGTCCCCCCTCCTCCATAATTGCTCCTGTCTATACATTAAAACTGAAAGAGATCATCAACCGTTGAAAAAAAAACGAAAGAGATCATCACAGCCGTCGGCCTCTCTCTCTCTCTCTCTCATATCTCTCTCTCATGGATCTCATCCGTTCGATCATTCGATCGAACGGTTAAAGCTTTTAACCGGGGCGGAAAGGTTTTGTGTCGTCCGATTCATGCCGATCGGACGGCCGGAAAGGGTTAAAGCTTTTAACCGGCGGAAAGCACCGTGAGATCTCATTCGAATAAGACAAAAAAGTATGATTTTGTTTTGTCCTATTCGAATTCGAACTTATCCGTTCGATCATTCGATCGAACGGTTAAAGCTTTTAACTGGGACGGAAAGGATTTGTGCCGTCCGATTCACGTCGATCGAACGGTCGGAAACATTTAAAGCTTTTAACCGGCTGAAAGGATTTGAACCGTCCGATTCACATCAATCGGATGGCCGAAAATGATTATCGCATTATCGCATCCAATCATTGCTTTCATATACCTGATTGTTTGACGTGAATTCGATTCACTGGGTCGGGATTGGGTGCAACGGATGGCTATGATCCCGACTGCTTAGCATGAATGATGTGTCATCAATTTGCCGATTTCTCATAGATCCAGCATTGAGTTATGAAAAACTCAAATGCTTTCCCTTTTTAACTTCTTCTCAACATTGAGTCATGAAGAACAATTTTTTTTTTGTTTTCTTTTTCCTAGAGAAAGAGATGGCAGAGCTTCCTCATAGATCTAGCTAACATGGCAATACCATTGTTGAACCCGCCTTTGACGGCAAGTCAAGCGATGTTATTGGCACACAATTGGTTGCGGGTGTTGCATACATTTTTAGATTTTTTTTCTATTTTTTTTAGAAGTCTGCTTTTTTGTTTGAGAATGAACAACTTTATATTTTATTGTGTGAATCCAACTATTATGATTATATAGGTGCTAATATAGGTTCTTGAGATGTTAACCATCTTCTTTTTTCCTAAAGCTTCAAAGGGTTATAGAGAGTATATCATAATTGATTTTTTTTTTTGGGGTGGGGGGGGGGGGGTACGGGATGGGGGTTAGGCAGATGCATGCGTGGGGTTGGGAGGGGAGGATGTAAGGAAAGAAGCATGAGGGCCTATGGAAACCAGACCAATGGGGGGTACTTGGACAGAGAGCATATGGATGAAGTAAAAGATTTTGAGGGCGATGACTTCATTTTCGGCGGGGTGGTTTCTGAATAATATAGTCGCCCTGCTGAAAATGGTCGTCACGACCGATGTGGGCGTCCCCTTCGAATTTGAACGTCCTCGATGAATGTGGGCGCCCCCATCGAATGTGGGTGCCTTCACAGAATATGGGCGCCCGCACCAAGCCAAATGTGTGTGCCGACATGATCATCTTCATGCTTCTTTTTTGTTGTCGTCCTTAAAATATTGTCACCTCCATCGAAATATTATTATCGCTTTTGAATTATTATTGTCACCCTTAAAATATTCACCTCCCTCAAAATTTTGTCACGCCCCCAAAATTAAGTCACCGCCCTCGAAATCTTTTGCGTGCCGCCGACAGGCACGGGCATTACTAGTATATTATATTTTGTAATTTGTTTATTTTGTCTCGAAGTAAATAAAACCTTATGCAGTACAATGGTAAATGGATTGTCCATGTATGAGTAGGTCAGGTATCCAAAACCTACTTCATACGATTGTGCATATTGTTTTAAGGGGAAATTACAAAAACCTCTCTGAACTATACTCCGTATTTCATTTTGGTCCCTCGGCTATTTTTTTGGATAATTTGATCCCTAAACCATGCTCCATCTACATTTAGCCCCATCAGTCAACTTTTATTTCGAAAATACCCTTATCCTAGTAAGCATAAAGTAAACATTTTAAAATAATTTTGTGTCTTATTGGAAATTGATAAGGGTATTTTTGGGATAAAAAACTGGCTGAGGGGGCTAAATGCAGACGGAGCATAGTTCGAGGATCAAATTGTTAAAAAAAAAATTTGAGGGACCAATATAAAATGAGGTGTATAGTCCATGGAAGATTTTTGTAATTTGCTCTTGTTTTAATATCAAATGCCCGCTTAGTTTAGCCGAAGCTTGAAAATATGAATGCAAGCATATCCGGGCCGGGTCTGGTTTCGGCCCTCGATCCTAGGCCCGGCCCATCCCAAACAAACCCATCCGAGCTTGACTTCTCTAGGTCGGGCCTAACTCGGTCTGAAGGTTTTAGGTCTGAGCCCGACCCTTCCTGTTAAAGCCGTTATAGACCCCTAAGTGGATATGTTATTGGAATTAGGATTGATGTATATTATACTAGTGCATGACCATGTCTGTCGGCATTTCAGCGGGCCGCATTATGCGACAACACACCTGAACGCCTTCGACAACAAAACACTTTCGACGAGAACACCGGCATTCATAGGGACAACCATTTTTTCGCCCGTGCCGATTGGCAAGAAGCGGGCGCCTTCGGCGCGACCAACTCCCCCTCCCCCTATAATCGATCAATCACAGTTGTTTCTAATCGAACAGATTTCTCGAGATCGGCCCGATGATTTGGAACGGCCGAAATTTCAGTAGGCAGGTTTATAGCCGTTGATGCGAACAACGATTACGGGATGAACGGTCAGGTTTTGTACAGTTTATATGGGCCGGGATTTTAGGGTTTTAGTGCAGTTTAAATGGGTCAGGATTTAAAACCAAGGAGAGGGAGTTGGTTGACGAAGAAATAGAAATTGTGCGTTGATTTTTGAACGAATGGTTAGATCTATTCGGTTCATTTTTGTCCAGTCAGTTTGTTATAGTCCGTTTCCGTTTTGTCTAATCAGCACAAAACCGATTTGCCATGTTATATAAAAGATACACTGAATTAGGGTGTAAAACGGACTGGGCCTAGAGTTGCTAAGTCGGGAATGGCTTGTCAAGCCTCAGGCCAACCGTTTGAGCCTGGGACTGATCTATGTATACATATATTGGAAATTTTAGACCGAGTCGGATTGAGGTTAAAACATGTGTATTTTTTAATAGAAACAATTCTTCAAAAGTTTTGGTGTAGGTTCGAACACGGCACTTGATAGAGGTTACATAACATTTTAGCCACTGCACTAAAAAATTAATATTAAATCAATACAATCTTTATATATATATTTTTTTTGGTGCCATATACAATCTTTACATGTACACCAAATGTATTGTATTATGATTGGGCTTTCGGCCTTCCTTTGGGCCGGGCTATGGGCTCAAGGTGGCGTCCAGGCCTATGGGTTTTTTTGACCGAGCAAGGTCAAGGCCTACTGGATTGGGCTCTGTTTGTTGACTTTTGGGTCGGACTTGGACCGGTGGGCTTTTTTTACACCACTACGCTGGATCAATGGTATCACGCGCAAATCAAAAGCTGGAGCACCCATTGAGTATCACTATAATTGCATCATAGCCACACGATGACAATCACCACGATAGGTGCATCACACTCGGTCCCAATTGCACCATGATTGTTTCTCTTATTTAAAGAACGATTGCGGGGTGAGAGGTTGACATCAGCGGTTATGATGATCCGTGATGCAATCTTAGAAAAAATCACGATTATACCAAAGTTACTCTCTCTTTTCCGACGGTATAGAAATATCAACGGTTTTAAACAGGACTGGACCGTCCGGTTGAATCAGATTAGACCGAAACCCGGTTTCCTTTCCGGTTCGGATGCAACACCAAACCCAGATTCATAGCATATTCGTTTTACAACCAACCGATTTTAGGCTCCCGAGCCGATCGGCAAATCCTGCGAAGCGTGTGATCAAAATTAAATATTATCAGCTTTTAGAGAAAGATATCCCGAGTCGATCGGCGATTCCTGCGTAGTGCGTGCGATCAATACATATCACGATCTATGAAGCAGAACCTCCTCCATTGAAGAACATGAAGTCCGTAAAGAGTAAAGAGCCTAAACCCTAGATTGATTCTTCCATAACCCTCTTCCTCCCGTGAGTTGCACTGAACGTCGACCGGCAAAGGTCCGATGAGGCGATGACTCCTTCATCTCCGACCACATCAGATGCGGGATGCTCCATGAGGCCTGGCTCCTGTTCGACCGCCCCGACGCCGAGAAGAATGTCGTCACCTGGATGGCGATACTCGCCGGCTACATCTGATCCAACCAAATTGCTGAAGCCGAGGAGCTCTTCATACAGATGCCAGAGAAGAACGTAGTCACGTGGAACACCATGGTGGGAGGCTACACTGAGAACGGGTTCATCGACCAGGCCTACGATATGTTCAAAAGAATGCCTTTCAGGAACATCATGTCGTGGAACATGATATTGATGGCTCTGTCTCAATCGGAGTGGGTGGACAGAGCTCGTGAGCTCTTCTACCAAAATGCTGAAGAGAGATGTGATCTCATGAACAACAATGGTTGCGGGCCTCTCGCAGAATGAAAGAGTTGATGAGACCCGAGACTTTTTGGATAGAATGCCTTACCTTCCCCTTTATTTTATATGCTTCATTTTTTAATTTAATATATTTGTAATATAATGATGATGTCACGGTTCAACAACGGTTGATCCGATGGTTGAACCGTTGATCCGTAAACCAGTCCTATTTCCGGTTGGATGAATGGTCCGGATTTAAAAACATTGGAAATAATTCTAAACCTTCCCCGCCAGTCCAAATTTCGAAAATCTAAAAACCAAACGCAGGACCCGAGTCCCCAAACGGTCGAGAGAGCGCGCAACCATTTTCGCCTTCATTTTTGTTCGAAATCTACAGAAAAAATGGCGGCCTCCCTCCCAAAGTTCCAATCCTCCCTCTCTCTCTACAAACCCCCCTTCCCCCATTCTTCGAACCCACACGGACAACACCCCTCCCTCCCTCTCTTTCTCTCTCTCGCCAGGGGAGCAGCGGCGGGTGGAAGGAGGCCATGGCGGACAAGGAGAACTACGTCCGCCTCACCCGCGCAGCGGCCAAGAGGTCCGCCGACCCGGTGAAGCCCCACCTCTCCCTCGCGCATGAACAGCCCCCGACCAAACGGAAGCGCGTGGCCCTGAAAGAGCTCCCAAACCTAGCCAACACCGCCGCCCTTCGCCCCTCCCTTGATCTCAACCGCCCTCCTTCCAGTCCCAATCCCACTGCTAAAAACAAGGGCCACGATGGCGACCGGATGCTACCTCTGGTGGCCCCCACCGCTGCCCCCGATACTGACCTTGCCGCCGATGATCCGCAGCTCTGCCCCCAGGACGCCTCCGACATCTACGTGTACCTCCGATCCATGGAGGTAAGCTAAGATCCAGAGTCGGAACTCGATGAAAGCACGGTTCTTTCGGTCAAATCTGATTTGGGTCTGACCAATCTCGTCTGAAATGCAGGTGGAGCCGAAGAGAAGGCCGCGGCCTAATTTCCTCGAGGTGGTCCAAACCAATGTCACTGCCAACATGAGGGCAATCCTCGTGGATTGGTTGGTCGAGGTGGCGGAGGAGTACAAGCTTATCGCCGATACCTTGTTTCTCACAGTCTCTTACATCGACAGATTCCTCTCTTTCAATGCTCTTAGTCGGCAGAAGCTACAGCTTCTTGGAGTGTCCGCCATGCTCGTTGCCTCGTATGTCCTAATCTTCTCCACCATTTCTCTCATAGCAGCAGTTTTAATTCTCTATTTTAGTGTTATTTGAATGTACCCAATTTTGATTTTATGTTGGTGGTGTAGAAAATATGAAGAGATCAGCCCTCCCCATGTGGAGGATTTCTGCTACATAACAGACAACACTTACACCAAGCAAGAGGTAGGCTTTCTCCTCTTGCTTTCTTGTGTTTCTATCAAGGCTTTAAATGTTGATTTCTATGTGAAAAACGAAGGAATTCTGTCTGATTTCATGCAAAAGTTGGTGGGAATTTCGTGTTTTTGGTCAAATGTTGGTCAAGTACGACAGATTTCTGTGAAATTTTGGTCAAATATCAATATGTAATAAAAAATCCAAATCGAGAAATTCACTGGAAAAAATGAAATCCTATGCCAAAAAATAGTTTGATTTTTTGGAAAAAAGTATGAATGTCGGATTTCGATCAAATGTTGGTCATTTTGCCTTGCATTTTGTGATGTTGAATGGAAATTTGGTATTATGAAAGCTTCCAATTTTATGTCGGAACCTTTAAAAAAACATTTTAGCCAATTTTTTGGGAAATTTGTTGACATTTGATTCCAAGGTTTGTATCTGTTTGCTTTGGTAGCTTGTGATTGATTTAACTTCTGGGTTCCAAACTCGCAGGTGGTGAAGATGGAGTCTGACATCTTGAAATGGCTCAATTTTGAGATGGGCAACCCCACCATTAAAACCTTTCTTAGGTACCTGCTGTCTGCAATTCCTCCTCTCAAGATTCAACCCATTACCCTGACTTTCAGTCAAGCTGCTTAACCTGTAGGCTTTGGGACTAATTGTAGTTACTGTTTTATTTCATGCAGGAGATTCACAAGGGTTGCTCAAGAGGATGTCAAAGTAAGTTGGCCTAATTCCCACCACTCTCAATTCCCAAGGGCCAGTAGATAATGATCTAGTTTGAAATATCTTGTTCTGTCATTGATCATGGATTTTCGAAACCTAAACAGCACCCGAATCTACAGTTGGAGTTCTTGGGAAGTTACCTTGCCGAGCTAGGCTTACTCGACTATGGCTGTGCTCAGTTTTTACCGTCGGTTGTTGCGAGCTCAGCTGTTTTTGTCGCGAGACTAACCATACATCCTGAAACCCAACCCTGGGTAAGAACTTGTTGCACTGCACATTTGATTCCAAGTTAAATGGAATTAGTAAATTATTATTGTTTTTTTTAGCAACCAACATGTATGTATTTGCAGAACAAAATGCTGCAAGACTACACTGGTTATAGGCCTTCTGAGCTGAAGGACTGCATCTATGCCATACATGATTTGCAGTTGAGTAGGAAAGGGTCCTCTTTAGTTGCAGTCAGAGAAAAATATAAGCAGCACAGAGTAAGTTACTGTGTTTCATTGAGTAATTTCATTTAATTGGTTCTACAGCCAAGGATTAAAAAAACTAATTTCAGACCCATATTGGAATCGTTGAATCAAATGTTGACAAATTTCCTATGAAATGAGCCAAAATGTCTTTTTGAGGTTCCGGGCATAAAAATCATCCGATATTCCCATAGTATCAAATTTTGGTTCGATATCATTAGTTGTAGTCCGACATGACTGACATTTGACCGAGATTCGGCGTTCAGTCTTTTGTTTTGGAACATTTCACTAAAATTTTTCATCCTTTTATGCAAAAATTTCCATCTTTTTCCTCCATATTTGACTGACTTGTGATCAAAATTGACTGAAATTCTGACAATTTTCCCCAAGTTCTTTCCTTTAATACAAAACTCTACTCTACAACATTTGATCAAAGTCAAATATTTATTTATTTTTTGACCAACCAAAATCAACATTTAAAACCTAGTTTGGAATCCCTGAAAAAAGAAGATATTTTGCATGAAATTTTGCAAAATATCCCTTTTTACAGGGCAACCACATATTTTGGCCCCTTGAAAAAAAGGGAAGCTATTTCTTGATTTATCTTGAAAATTAGTTTCTCGTCAACATCAAAATGGGATTTATATACTAATTGTATTTGGATGATTTATGCTTTGCTTATTTGGAACAGTTCAAATGTGTGTCGATGATGCTTCCTCCTTCAGAAATCCCTGCTTCATATTTTAAAGACCTTAAAGGCTAGTTGCCGAACAGTAGTTGGCGGCACATGCCACACCGATCATCTCAGCTCGGAAGCGGCGAACGGAATTGCGGGTTGCCTCTCTACACTGAAGCTCTTTGGCTATGCCTCAGCCTTTCAATCTTGTCATTCTTTGGAGGGCAACAATCAATATGAGAAGGCACTTTAGGTGCTTACTTGGAAGGGAGATTCATATTTGGGCCAGGATTTATGGCATCAAATTACAAAATTTTTATGGCATCAATTTTTTTTTTTGAAATTTTCAGTTCAAAATGTGAGTTTAGACAATTATTTTTCTTTGAAAGGAATATCTATACCTTTTCTTCATGTCATCTGGTTGTTCTATTGTTATTGGTCCAAGACTGAGATGATAAGGTACTGAGTGCCATCAAATTGAAGATAGTTCTTGAAAGGATAATGCTATTTGAACATACAAGGAGACGTATACACACGGACAAAACACAGGCGTTGGGGGGTATCGGCCAGCGCTCGGTGTTGCGATGGTTGATGCACCGAGAGCTGGCCAAGGCCTCCCACTTCTCCAGCATTCTTCAGGCTCTATGAGGTCTAATTGGTATGGAGGTGGGAGAAAATGCAATAGAAAGTTTTACTTTTTATTTATCTGAACTTTGGCTCTAGGATTTCCATGCTATCTTACCTTTTTATTTATCTGAACTTTGGCTCTAGGATTTCCATGCCTTGTTTGGTAGCAAGAAAGTTTTAAATTAGTGAAGGGGAAAGAATGCTGAGATGGGGGAATAGGATTCCTCTTGGTGAAGAGAGCAATGTGTTTCCCAAAAAAAAAGAGAGGCCTGATAAATCACCTTTTAGTTCAAGAGGATGAATGCTCTGCTGTTGGTATCATGAATACAGGTTAGGATAGTCTGACACAAGCTTCCCTTGATAATGGCAGCATATGTTTCAAATCTGAGCATTGTAGGCAGACACTAAATCTATCTAAATCTGTGGACACGAGTGGATTTTCTCCGATTATCTCGTTAGCATATCTGATGACATTGAAGTCTCCTGCAAGTACCCACGGTGAGGTAGAAAGAGGATAGCTGGTAGCTAGCCGCACAAGGTCAGTCCACAAGTTTCTTCTATTTCTCTCTTCATTGTAACCGTACACGATTGTCATAATGCTCTTTAGTCCATTACTATTTCTCACTGAACTAGTTATTTGCTGTTCTTTGACTTCCAGCATGCCCACTTGCACCAGCTATGATCCCAACCCTACAGAATTCGGTGTTTCACTGATCCTCCTCCGTTGCCTCTTATTTCCCATCCTTTTGGAATTCTCCTCTTGCGTATCTCGAAGTTCTTATTTGATAGCTTTGTTTCCACAAGGCCACTCAACTTAACCTTGTGATCTTTCCAATAATCTAAAATGGTTTTGTTTCGATCCTTTGTATTGATTCCACTGACATTCCACACAAGAGCATTCATGATTCACAATTGATTTAGAGAAGTCGTTGTTGCGCTTGCATCAGAGGGTTCTGTCACTAACTGAAGTGGCTTTATCTACCTTGGTTGATTTTGATCCTGATCCTTTGCTACCTTTCTTTTCCATCTCATGTGTCATTTTTTCGTTGCACTCTTTGCTCAGCACTGCTTCAACATTGGTAATAGCATCTATATCTCCCAGTTGATATTTGCCGATGATATATATTATGCTATTTCTCAAACCAGGCAAAGAACAATTCAAGAACTTTGCCGCCACACTAGAGAAGTTTGGGGATGTATCCGGGTTGAGACTGAGTAGAGAGAAGAGTGTTGCCTTTTTGTCGAAATCCTGCTCAGGTTTTCGAACAGATATTGCAGCTTTTGGTATAGGTATCGGCACTCTTTCGATGAAATATTTGGGCTTGCCTCTCACCAGCAGCAGAATAAATAAGACTCTACAAACCTCTAGAGGACAAAGAAGCAACATTGATCAACTGTTGGGTAGTGAAATACCTCTCTATAGGAGGGAGGTTGGAACTAATTAGATCCATTCTCCAAAGTTTCTATTATTACTGGATAGCTGCCTTTTCCATTCTGACAGCTATTCAAAATTCAGTTGAGAAGATGATGAGGGACTTTCTATGGCAATCTTCGAGCACTCATGTGAAGTGGAGCAATATATGCAAACCCAAAGATGAGGGTGGGTTAGGCATCAGATTTCTAAAGGACATCTTGGTAGCAGGAAGGATGAGATTGGGATGGAAAATAAAAATAATCAACTGTTGGGAAGTGAAATATCTCTCTATAGGAGGGAGGTTGGAACTAATTAGATCCGTTCTCCAATGTTTATCTTATTATTGGATAGCTGCTTTTTCAATCCCGACAGCTGTTCAAAATTCGGTTGAGAAGATGATGAGGGACTTCCTATGGCAATCTTCGAGCACTCATGTGACGTGGAGCAATGTATGCAAACCCAAAGAGGGGGGGGGGGGGGGGGGGGGGGTGTTAGGCATCAGATCTCTAAAGGACATCTTGGTAGTAGGACAGATGAGATTAGCGTGGAAAATAATCAACGGTGATTCTTATGGGCTCAGTGGATGAGATCTAGATACCTAGAATAAGGAAATTTTTGGCATATTTCCAAATCCCATTGGCAGATGGATACTTGGAAGGACGTCTTGGCTTCTAGCGACAAGTTAAAAGCGCAAGTGGATTACAGTGTCAATGAAGGCTCTACTCAATTTCTAGTGGGATCCTTGGTTCAATGGTAGGAGTCCTACTGATTTAGTAAGGGATCAAGCGTTGGAAGATCAAGGTCTCCAATAAGCTAAGGTTGGGGATTTTATTATTAACATCCAATGACATTTCCTTACCCCTATTAACAACAGAATCAGAGCTTTTTTTGAGGCAATGGCAGCGGTGTTGATCCAACCCCGAGATCCAGAAAAACATGTGAAGTGGAGAAACACTAAAACGGGTGAATTCTCCTTTGCTTCTGCGTGGGATGTAGTGAGATAGCAAGTAGGTGGCTAGCTGGGCCAAGTTGGTGTTGAAACCTCCCACTCCCTCGAGGATGGCGGTCAATCTATGGAGGGTCATCCTCAATCGAATTAGCACACAAGATCAATTGCAAAGAAAGGGTCTCTGTCTGGCGAATCGTTGTGAGCTTTGTATGAAAGATGCTTAATCTAGATCTCACTTATTCTTTCGGTGTAGCTCCAGCAAAGCAGCATGGGTCAAAGTTAGCAACATATGCAGCATTGCTGTGATCGACAATGAAGAGTTCTCGGGCATGATTAATAGGCTCTCGGGGGTGGGCGACGTGGCCCGATTTAAGAGTAGACTAACGAGATCAGCCTTGGCTTGTACTGTGTATCACTTGTGGAGGGAAAGAAACGAGAGAATATTCGAAGGAGCACAGAGAACTGTAATGGAGGTGGAGAAATGTATACTTCAAGACCTGAAAAGCCTTCTTAGTTCTGTGAAGATTGATAGAGCGAATAAGATAGATAAGGTTGATATTAAGAAGTGGAGGTTTAGATTGGACCGATTTGGAGGCGCCACATGCCGGGAGGTCACAATTCGGTGGGACACCAAACTTCAACCAAGTGAGGAAACACCATCGCAGGCGCACACTGAGACACCACCACATCCTTACAAAGCCTAGAAAAAGGAAAAAACTAACACTAACGAGACCAGTTTCCGAATGG
>OX393552.1:38078305-38125805 GCA_947650365.1 Chamaelirium japonicum
TATTTGGTTGCATGGCATGACAGGGCATTTGTATACGTTGAACGGAAATGAAAATTTGATCTTTCGTGCACATCTTCGGAAGTGACCTCGGGTTTTGGCATGGGGCCGAAGATAAGTAGGTCTTGGATTTCAGAGGATCACAGGGCTATGGGTATATGATGAAAAGAAAAAAAGAAAATTGTGATGAATTGTTGATAAACAGCCTAGTCATGGGGACCTTAGCTCCCGAAGAAAAGCAAGAAGGGCTCTGAGCCTTGGGGTGAAAAGCCTCAACCCTCACTTGGCCATTTGGGATAATTGTTCAACACGAAGAGGTTACGTGTAGGGATTGCAGTGGTCGATAGGTGCGAAGTTACGACCCAATAATAATATTTCCGGAACAGGTTGAAAAACTAGATGGTTCACATAGGTAGGCATGGATTGGTATGCTTGATACACCAAAGTTATTTGATTATCATATAATTACTTGTTTTTATAAAAATAAAAACTGGATATTTGGTTTGGTATTTTTTTTATAAATTGCTCTACAACTTTGTTTTTTTTTACAATCTCGTTACTTTAAATATACCACTAGATGCACCCACTCACCTCTACTTTAGGAATTGCTCACTTAGTCGGTTGGACTAACCCCATTTTTATGGGACATGCTTTACAAAGCCGACAATTTAGTTGGGAGCACCGGAGTTTTTGGACTTGCACATTGTCTCTTGGTCTCCACCAGTGGTAGTTACTCTCTTTTGTTCCTAGTACATATACGAGACTTGTACTATAATGTGAACAAGTGGATGTATATATATTGGGTCTCTCTTTTGTGTAGTTTATGTAAATATGAAAAGAAGGTGTTAGTTGTTTGCTCCTAGCTGAATATGGGTATGTTCGGATGTGGCATGATTCCATTTGGTTATACAAACCTATCATGTTTACCCCTCAGTAAAGGCATCTAAGAGATTGCCACCATATTTATAACGAATTCTTTCGTTTAGTGTGGACTCCCATCTTTCCTTAATCTTAACCCTGAACCTTACCTTAAACCCTACCCATTGCACCCTGGAGCTGGATTAGGACCGGTTAATGGTTTAACTGGTTTTGGGGTGTGACAGGTCGGGTCGGGGTCACAGTTGGGTTTAAATAAATGATTGGACTATGTTTATATTAATGCATGTTGTGTAATGATCGGCATTCCAGGGTGTTTTTGCCCAGAACAACCCAGTTTTATATAATATTATTTTAATATCTTTGATGGAGATGCTTTTGGGTGCGCTTGAACGGGGCCAGGCAGTGGGTCCAGGATGCGAGTGCGAGGCTACATGGGGGGTGTAGTCACACGAGCTGGTGAGCACGTGTATCGAGACGAGGCATAAACGTTATTTTTTTTTATAATATAATATTACGGTGGGTCTGTCGGACCCGGTGAGGTTCGTGCGCCGGCGCGTCACGGCGCAATCCGAGTCAAGGATGAGTCAGGCTCGGAGCGAGTCGAGCTCGACATGTATTAGAAAAAAAAAAAACTAAACTAAAAACTAAAACCTAAAACTTAAAACCCAAACCCACCTCAAAACCCGAACCCGAGCCCAACCCAAGCCCAACTAGACTCTTCCTCTCTCTCTCTCTCCCATCTCTCAGATCTCGCTCTTCTCTTTCATCGGATCCCTCTCCCACACTACAAAAAAAAATGTTTTTTACCGACGGAATATATCCGTCGGTAAAGTTAATTTTCTGTCGGTAAAGATTTATCGCGACGGAAGCAATTTCCGTCGCTAGTCTGTCGAAAAAAAAGGCGTCAGGAAAAATCTGCGACGGACACAAAATATCCGTCGGTATTAATCATTAATACCGACGGATATTTTGTGTTCGTCGGTAATATATGAATATTTAATTAAAAATATAATAAATTATTATTGACGGACCATTACCTTCCGTCGGTAATATATAGTGTTATTACCAACGGATACAGGTCTTACCGTCGGTAAAACTTTGTATATTATCGACGGAATGTAATTTCCGTCGGTAATATATAAATAATTTAAATAAATAAAATAGATTATTACCGACGGAATTTATAAGTTCTTCGGTAAAAAAACATGATTTTTTTTTAAAAATTACCAAAATAATGTTATTTAATTCCTGTGATTTACAACAATACCACAATATATTCAAATATTACCATAATTGACTAAATCAAATATTACCACAATTTATCATCGTAATTTATTCAAATATTACCATAATTAACTAAATCAAATATTACCATAATTTATCAAATATTACCACAGTACCAGACAATTATAGACAAGACCAAAAAATGACCACATATTTATTACAAAATTATTTTTACACAATCCAAAACTGAGGGAAGCTGCGTGCCCTAACTCAACCACCCCACGCCGCCCGGCACCAACGCTGGTGCTCTCATCCCCTGACGTTGCACATCCTGCAATTAACATGTATTTGTTAAAAAAATAGTTTATATCTATAATTGAGAGTTTAAGCATTAAAAATTAAATCAAAAGTTATCGTGTTTCGGATTTGAAATTGTTTTGGATTCGATCCTATCGTCATCGGATCGACATCTGATAATTCTTACTTGGATTTTTTTTCGTATTTCGGACTTGCGAGCAAGTTCTAATTGGATATTTTAATAATTTATCCTTCGATTGACCAATTTATAGTCTAAGCGTTGAAAAATCATAAGTTAGCATGTTTTGTATTTGATATTGGTTTGGATTCGATCGGATCGTCATCGGATTGGCATCTGATAATTTGTACTTGAAATTTTTTTGTATTTCAGACTTGCGAGCAAGTTTTAATTGGATATTTTAACAATTTACCGTCCGATTGACCAATTGAGAGTCTAAGCGTTGGAAAATAATAAGTTAGCATGTTTTAGATTTGAAATTGGTTTGGATTCGATCGGATCGTCATTCGATAATTCATACTTGGATTTTTTTCATATTTCGGACTTGCGAGCAAGTTCTAATTAGATATTTTAACAATTTACCTTCTGATGGACCGATTTAGAGTCTAAGCGTTGAAAAATCATAAGTTAGCATGTTTCAGACTTGAAATTGGTTTGGATTTGGTCGGATCGTCATCGGATCGGTATCCAATAATTCGTACTTGGAATTTTTTTATATTTCGGACTTACGAGTAAGTTCTAATTAGATATTTTAACAATTTACCCTCTGATTGACCAATTTAGAGTCTAAGTATTGAAAAATTATAAGTTAGTGTGTTTCAGATTTGAAATTGGTTTGGATTCGATCGGATCATCATCGGATCGGCATCCGATAATTTGTACTTGAAATTTTCATATTTTGGACTTGTGAGCAAGTTCTAATTGGATATTTTAACAATTTACCCTCTGATTGACCAATTTAGAGTCTAAGCGTTGAAAAATAATAAGTTAGCGTCTTTTGGATTTGAAATTGGTTTGGATTCGATCGGATCATCATCGGATCGGTATCCGATAATTCGTACTTGGATTTTTTTTGTATTTTGGACTTGCGAGCAAGTTCTAATTGGATATTTTAACAATTTACCCTCCGATTGACCAATTTAGAGTCTAAGCATTGAAAAATCATAAGTTAGTGTGTTTTGGATTTAAAATTGGTTTGGATTCGATCGGATCGTTATCGGATCGGCATCCGATAATTCGTACTTAAAATTTTTTCGTATTTCGAACTTGCAAGCAAGTTCTAATTGGATATTTTAATAATTTACCCTCCGATTGACCAATTTAGAGTCTAAGCGTTAAAAAATAATAAGTTAGCATGTTTCGGATTTGAAATTGGTTTGGATTCGATCGGATCATCATCCGATAATTCGTACTTGGATTTTTTTTTCGTATTTTGGACTCGCGAGTAAGTTCTAATTGGATATTTTAACAATTTACCCTTCGATTGACCAATTTATGAGTCGATCAAGTTTGTTCATGAGCTTTGCTCACAAGCACTAAACAAGCATATTCGCGAGCCCAAACGAGCCGAGCTTTGGTCTGCTTCAGCTTGCCTTATTTATTAAACGAGCTTAAACCGACCTTTGGTCTGCTTAAGCTTGCCTCGTTTATTAAACGAGCTTAAACCGAGCTTTGGTTGGCTTGAGCTTGTTCACGAGCCTAAACTTCAGACTAGACTATGCTCAATTAGTGATTGAACAGTCCCTTATCAAGCTTGTTCATGAGCCTAAACTTTATATTAGGATATATGTTAGGCTTATTCAAGTCATTTATGAGCCTATTCACGAGCCCTTTATGAGCCTATCAAGTTTGTTCATGAGCTTTGCTCATAAGCCCTAAACAAGCATGTTTGCGAGCCCAAACGAGTCGAGCTTTGGTCTGCTTAAGCTTGCCTCATTTATTAAACAAGCCTAAACCGAGCTTTGGTCGGCTTGAGCTTGTTCACGAGCCTAAACTTCAGACTAGACTATGCTCAATTAGTGATTGAACAATCCCTTATCGAGTTTGTTCACGAAGTTTAGCTCAAAAACACTTAAACCTCTCTTTAATCTAAAAACTACATTTCAAACTTTAGGGAGCGATTTAGAACAATATAAATGGGTATTGTGCTAAAACCTACTTAACCCCCTTATAGTCTAAAAACTATATTTTGCCCCCATTCAATTCAGTTTTGATTAGATAAAAATTATCAAATGAGGGAATTAAGTAGTTGACTAAACGGGGTATTGTGCTAACATTTCAAACTTTAGGGAGCGATTTAGAACAATATAAATAGGTATTGTGCTAAAAACTACTTAACCCTAGTCTAAAAACTACATTTTGCCCCTATTCAATTCAGTTTTGATAAGATAAAAATTACCAAATGAGGGAATTAAGTAGTTGACTAAACGGGATATTGTGCTAACATTTCAAACTTTAGGGAGTGATTTAGAACAATATAAATGGGTATTATGCTAACATTTCAAACTTTAGGGTGCGATTTGCAACAAATTAAGGAGGAGGAGGAGGCCGGAGGAGGAGGATGAGAGGAAGAGGAGAAGGATGAGAGGAAGAGGAGGAGGCCGGAGGAGGATCGGAGGAGGATGAGGCCAAAGGAGGAGGAGGAGGGGACTTATCGGAGGAGGACGACGGATAGGCGGCGGAGCCGACGTGCGCGCGCCGGAGGGGAGGCCCAGGGGGGGGGGAATAATTCAGAGCATAGCGAAAGAAAAAGGGATCGGCCAGGTTGAATATATCGTAGGGCTTTTTATCGACGGATATTAAATTTTTGTCGATAAAACTATGTATTATACCGACGGATTATATATGTCTGTCGGTAATAAAAATAGAAAAAATATTTAAAATATGAAAGTTTTTATACCGATAGTACATATATAATCCATCGGTAAAACATCTATTATTACCGACGATTTTACGTTGTTCTGTCGGTAAAGATATAATTACCTGTGGCTATTATATTTCCGTCGGTACTAAATATGCAAAAATAATTAAAATATTAAATTGTTATTACCGATGGAATTTAATATTACCGTCGGTATAAATGATAATATTGCCGACGGTAATAAAATATTCCGTCGGCAGTAAACCTCTTTCTTGTAGTGCCTCTTACCCGATTTCACTCTCTCTCTCTCTCTCTCTCTCGAATCCCTCCCTCCCCCTCTCTCGGATCTCACCTCCCTACCTCTCAACCGACCCCCTCTCTCTCGAAACCCGACCTGCTCCAACCCGGCTCCCCATCCGATGCCTCCCATGCTCATCCCGTCACAACCCCCATCCCCTGCTCCCCTGCCTTCCTCGATCTCTGCTGCCTTCGTCTCTCCCTCACGCCACCATCTCGTCGCCCCCCTCTCCCGTCACCTCTCCCCTTATCCGATCCTGTGAATCCCGCCGACCACCAGTTGCCGCCCCCCCTTTGTCCTATAAAAACCCTAACCCGATCCCTCCTTCCCTTCAAACCCGAGCCCCTCTCTCTCCTCTACATCTCCCTCACTCCCCCTCCCTCTCTTGGTTTCTGCTGACGCCGCCCGACGGCTGCCACCGCCCAGGTGAGAGGCCCCCTTCGGCCTCCCTTTCTTTGCGTTACCCACCTTGCCCGACCACCGGCACCCCGCAGCCGATCCGGCCCGACGACCACCATCCCCTCACCCTTCTCCGGGCTGCACTAGCCGACGGCCCAATCTCCGGTGCCCCATCACCGTTTCCCGTCACCGATGAGCCGAACCGCCCGATCTCCAGTGCCCCATTGCCATTTTTTTGTCACCGATGACCCGAACCACCTGATCTCTGGCCTCCCTCTCTATGTTGCCAACCCGACCCGACCTCCGGTGCCCCGTAGCCCCAATCGCCGGTGCCCTATCGTCCAGTCCGGCCCGATCCCCCTTTCCCCATCACCGGTGCACCATCACCCTCAATCGGCACGATCCGGCGCCAATTTGATGGCCATAACCCGACGGACGCTACCCCATCGCCCCGCTACCTCGCTCGACCCCGACGGCCCGATTCCTGTACCCCGCCACCGACCCTGACGACGTGATCCCTGTGCTCCGTCGCACGACCCCGACGCCTTTGCCCTGTTGCCAATGACCCAAACCGGCCCGATCACACCACCTCCTTTCACTACCGGCCGACATGGGCAGGCTGCCCTGTTACAACTTGGAACCCCTCCTCTCTCTGTCGTGTGACTGTGTGTATGTGTGGCCACTGGCCACTACCTCGGCAGGCTGCCCAGCCATGGCCTGACATCGGAGGCCTCTCATCTGCCTCTGTCTCTCTCTCTCTCTCTCTCTCTCTCTCTCTTTCTCTATTTATGTGTGGGTGTTGGAGTGGTCGCCGGCCACCACCTCGACGACCACCTGTGGTCAGGCAGGCCACAGGCCCGTCCATTATCTCTCTTGTGTGGTACAGGTGGGTGCAAGTGTGTGTGGGTGAGCGCCTCCTTCGAGCCTCGTCGTCCAACGACGACGAACCCCACCGGCCACCACCCAACCCTGGGTTCACCTCGACTCCTCTCCTCTAAGTAAACGTGTGTGTGAGCGTGAGCGAGCGGGTGCGAGCACCTTGACCCCGATAATCCTTTGGACGGCCGATGCTGATAACTCAAACGTCTCTCTCAACGTAGGACTGATAGCATGCATGTGTGAGTACGTATAGTAACCGTTTATGTGCATGTGTGTGCATATGCATTCACGAGAGCATGATCGAGTGGTGCAAGCACGAGCTTCCATCCTGAATCAATGTGACCCCCTCCCCACGAAGCAGCCCAACCCGTCCTCCCTCATCTCTCCCTTGAATTCCCTTCTTCTCTTGGAGGTGCTGCGCCCAGTCGCCGGAGAAAGGAGGAGGTGCAGCCAGAGCAGCCACGGCTGGAGCCGAGCCCTGCACCAGGTCAGTGACCCTTTTATTCCCCTTGGTTCCGTTGAGATCGACCACAACCTCCCTCTTTGCCTTTTCACTTGTTGCGGCTATGATACCGCCGGCCATGTAGCCGACAGCTGTGCAGTCAGCAAATCCCGACCAATACCCGGCCAGTCCCCCATTTGGGCTGACGACCAACTGGCCACCCAACCACTAGCCAAATCCAATCCCCCTCTACCCTCGCTATTGTGTGCACCGATAACCTGCTGTCGGCGGTGAAGTAGCGATTGGCTCTGACCACCCTCGGCCTAGCATCACCCCGGGTGCCTTATTATTAGTAGCCGAGAAAACCTACTTGAGACTAACCGATCTTGTCGATTAATGGTAATCACCCCTTTTGCTAATGGTGAGCGATGTTGTGCCTTGTGCATGGCGATGAACCACCGTATGTTATGCAACCGTCACTACAAGGAATATGTTTTTTACCGACGAAAATATATAATACTGTCGGTAATAATATATATCTTTCCGACGGGAGCAATATTTTCCGTCGGTAATATAACTTAGATTTTTTTAATTTTTTTTGCATATTTATTACCGACGGTTATATATTATCCGTCTGTAATATATATTTACCGACGATATTAATTAGTTTCGTCAGTAATATAGGTTATTACCGACGGAAATAAAACCCTCCGTCTCTAATAATATATTTTATTTTTAACTATTTTTTTTTGTTTATTTTTACCAACGGAATATATAGTATCCGTTGGTAAAGACCCTGCAATTTTTTCCAGAGACCCGCTCCCCCTTCATGATTTTTTTTGGTTATTATTACCGACGATAACTATATATCCGTCGGTATAATACTACCTTTTACCGACGGAATATATATTTTCCGTCGGTAAAGACCCTACGATTTTTTCCAGAGACCCGCTTTCCCTTTATTTTTTTTTTGGTGATTTATACCGACGGTAAATATATTTCCGTTAGTATAATAGATTTTTACTGACGGAATACATACCGTCCGTCGGAAAAAATCCTGCGATTTAACTCAAAATTGCGATCCCCGGCCTGTTCTGTTTCGATCTAACGTATCTCTCTGCCCCCCCCCCCCCTCTCTCTCTCTCTCTCTTTAATTCATCCTCCCCTCCCCGGCCTCCCTCCCCCCCTCCCTGGCCTTCCTCCCTTCTCTCTCTCTCTAATTCCTCCCCCCCTTCCCGGCCTCCCTCGCGTCCCTCCGGTCGGCCACCCCTCCCCTCTCTCACGCCACCGACCGACCGACGAGCTCCTCCTCCTTATCCTCCTCGAGGCCTCCGGTGAGCTCCTCCTCCTCCTCCCTCTCCCCTTTAGTTTTTTTGTTCCAAATCACATCCTAAAGTTTGAAATGTTAGCACAATACCCCTTTTGTCATCTACTTAATTCCCTCATTTGGTAATTTTTATCTTATCAAAACTGAATTGAATGGGGGGAATTGGGGGCAAAATTTAGTTTTTAGACTAGGGTTCATCGATCCTAAAGTTTGAAATGTTTGCACAATACCCCTTTTGTCATCTACTTAATTCCCTCATTTGGTAATTTTTATCCTATCAAAACTGAATTGAATGGGAGAATGGGGGGCAAAATGTAGTTTTTAGACTAGGATGAGCGTCGGTTTTGTTGGTCAGTTTCGGTATCGATTTTGTCGGTTTTATTTTTTTCGGTTTACGAAAAATCAAAACCGAAACCGAAATGGTCAGTTTTTGTCGGTTCGGTATGATATGAGGTATGCTAGAGCCACAAATCGACTCGAGCGACAGAGAGAACCGTCAGACCCCAAGTGTTTACTTGACGAGGCTCCCTGACTTGTTGACTTACTGTCGTATAACTTCGGTGCTATCCCTAGCATTCGGACTATCAACAGTTCAAATGCTGGCCACCAACCCTAGGTTTACTATGTTACTAGTCTACTCATCATAATACACCCATCCATTAGGGATGTAGATGGCCTGTAGAAGTTTCGGTTCTGTGTTCCATACCCGGGAATCGAAACCGAAATTGTGCGGAGTCTTATAGCATTGTTTGAAATTACTGTAGGTATTATATAGCCAGATAGACGAAGATGTCTTTGATTGATAAGAGTTGGATGCGTAATTCGAATCGCATGAACCAAGAGTACAGAGAAGGAGTCAGGAAATTTTTGGATTTTGCATTTGAGCGTCTTGTACCGCTTGATGGAAAAATTGTGTGTCCCTGTATAGACTGCGGAAGGGTGACTAGGAAGGTTTGAGAGGAATGTGAGGTTGATCTGGTAATACGTGGCATTGACATTAGCTATACCCATTAGTTCTCGCACGGTGAGGAGCTGGATGCAGTCCCCATAGCAGCTCACAGTGAAACTGCAAACACAGTGATCGATGATGATAATATTAATACAGACGATGACGATGACATGCAGGGTATGATACATGATTTGCAAGGTGGAATAGGCACAGAAACACCGTGAGGTGATCAGCCCAATATTAAAGCGGACAAGTTCTACAGATTGCTTAAGGATGCCGAACAACCTCTATACCCGGGGTATGAAAAGTTTTCAAAACTCACTTTCACTGTAAAGCTTCTTCATTTGAAGTGCCTCAATGGTTGGAGTAATAAGTCATTTAATATGTTGGTAGAGTTGCTGAAAGAGGATTTTCCTATAGGTGAGACAGTACCCAAATCATTCTACGAGGCAAAGAAGACAATTAAAGATCTCGGTCTTGGTTATGAGAAAATTGATGCATGCATGAACGATTGTATGTTGTACCGGAAGAAGTATGAACATGCACGGTCATGCAAAATATGCGGAGCAACGAGATATAAAGAGACGGATGCCGAGTCTAGTACCAATCGAAGGAAGAAAAATGTATCTGTAAAGGTTCTCCTATACTTCCTGCTTAGGGACAGGCTTCAGAGGTTATTTATATCATCGAAGACTGCTGAGCACATGAGGTGGCATGCACGAGAACGTACAGATGACGAGGTTATGAGACATCCGGCCGACTCTCTGACGTGGAAAGATTTTGATCATACCTATCTTGAATTTGCATGTGAAGTTCGCAACGTCAGGTTAAAACGTGCTAGCACTGGCTTCAATCCCTTTGGGAATATGAGTGTGTCGCACAACATTTCTCCAGTTGTCCTAGTTCCATACAATTTGCCTCACTGGATGTGCTTAAAAAAGCCATACACAATACTCTCCTTGCTTATTCCCGGACCCAGGTCGCCTAGTAATGATATTGACGTTTACTTACAGCCGTTGATTGAGGAGTTGAACGAGTAATGGGAAGTTGGGGCCGATACGTATGATGACTATCCGAGCGAATCCAAACCTATTTCAAAACCGAAACACGCTAACTTATGATTTTCCAACACTTAGACTCTAAATCGGTCAATCAAATCATAAATTGTTAAAATATCCAATTAAAACTCGCTCGCAAGTCCGAAATACAGAATAATTCTAAGTACAAATTATCGGATGCTGATCTGATGACTATCCGATCGAATCCAAACCTATTTCAAATCCAAAACATGCTAATTTATGATTTTACAACACTTAGACTCTAAATCGGTCAATCGGATCGTAAATTGTTAAAATTTCTAATTAGAACTCGCACGCAAGTCCGAAATACGAAATAATTCCAAGTACGAATTATCGGATGCCGATTCGATAACGATCCGATCGAATCCAAACCTATTTCAAATCTGAAACATGCTAACTTATGATTTTCCAACACGTAGACTCTAAATCGGTCAATCGAATCGTAAATTGTTAAAATATACAATTATAACTCACTCGCAAGTTCGAAATATGGAATAATTCCAAGTACGAATTATCAGATGCTGATCCGATGACTATCTGATCGAATCCAAATCTATTTCAAATCCGAAACACGCTAACTTATGATTTTCCAACACTTAGACTCTAAATCGGTCAATCTGATCATAAATTATTAAAATTTCCAATTAAAACTCGCTTGCAAGTCTAAAATACGGAATAATTCTAAGTACGAATTATCGAATGCCGATCCGATGACTATCCGATCGAATCCAATCTATTTCAAATCCGAAACACGCTAACTTATGATTTTTCAACACTTAGACTCTAAATCGGTCAATCGGATCATAAATTATTAAAATATCCAATTAGAACTCGCTCGTAAGTCCGAAATACGGAATAATTCTAAGTATGAATTATCGGATGCCGATCCGATGACTATCCGATCGAATCCAAACCTATTTTAAATCCGAAACATGCTAACTTATGATTTTCCAACACTTAGACTCTAAATCGGTCAATCGGATCATAAATTGTTAAAATTTTCAATTAGAACTCGCTCGCAAGTCCAAAATACGGAATAATTCCAAGTATGAATTATCGGATACAGATCCGATGAGTATCCGATCGAATCCAAACCTATTTCAAATCTGAAACACGCTAACTTATGATTTTCCAACATTTAGACTCTAAATCGGTCAATCGGATCGTAAATTATTAAAATTTCCAATTAGAACTCGCTCACAAGTCCGAAATACGGAATAATTCCAAGTACGAATTATCAGATGCCGATCCAATGATGATCCGATCGAATCCAAACCTATTTAAAATCCGAAACACGCTAACTTATGATTTTCCAACGCTTAGACTCTAAATCGGTCAATCAGATCATAAATTATTAAAATTTTCAATTAGAACTCGCTCGCAAGTCCGAAATATAGAATAATTCTAAGTACGAATTATCGGATGCCGATCCGATCGAATCCAAACCTATTTAAAATTCAAAACACGCTAACTTATGATTTTCCAACGCTTACACTCTAAATCGGTCAATCGGATCGTAAATTGTTAAAATTTCCAATTAAAACTCGCTCGCAAGTCTGAAATACGGAATAATTCTAAGTACAAATTATCAGATGCCAATCCGATGCCGATCCGATCGAATCCAAACCTATTTCAAATCCAAAATACGCTAACTTATGATTTTCCAACGCGTAGACTCTAAATCGGTCAATCGGATCGTAAATTGTTAAAATTTCCAATTAGAACTCGCTCGCAAGTCCGAAATACAGAATAATTCCAAGTACGAATTATTGAATGCTGATCCGATGACGATCTGATCGAATCCAAACCTATTTAAAATCCGAAAGACGCTAACTTATAATTTTCCAACGCTTAGACTCTAAATCGGTCAATCGGATCGTAAATTGTTAAAATTTCCAATTAGAACTCGCTCGCAAGTCTGAAATATAGAATAATTCCAAGTATGAATTATCAGATGTCGATCCGATGACGATCCGAACGAATCCAAACCTATTTCAAATCCGAAACACGCTAACTTATGATTTTCCAACACTTAGACTCTAAATCGGTCAATCGGATCGTAAATTGTTAAAATTTCCAATTAGAACTCGCTCGCAAGTCCGAAATACGGAATAATTCCAAGTATGAATTTTTGAATGCCAATTCAATGACGATCCGATCGAATCCAAACCTATTTCAAATCCGAAACATGCTAACTTATGATTTTCCAACACTTAGACTCTAAATCGGTCAATAGGATCGTAAATTGTTAAAATTTCCAATTAGAACTCGCTCGCAAGTCCAAAATACGGAATAATTCCAAGTATAAATTATTGGATGTCGATCCGATGACTATCCGATCGAATCCAAACCTATTTCAAATCCGAAACACGCTAACTTATGATTTTCCAACACTTAGACTCTAAATTGGTCAATCAGATCGTAAATTGTTAAAATTTCCAATCAGAACTCGCTCGCAAGTCCGAAATATGGAATAATTTCAAGTACGAATTAACGGATGCCGATCCGATCGAATCCAAACCTATTTCAAATCCAAAACACGCTAACTTATGATTTTCCAATACTTAGACTCTAAATCGGTCAATCGGATCGTAAATTGTTAAAATTTACAATTAGAACTCGCTCGCAAGTCCGAAATATGGAATAATTCCAAGTACGAATTATCGGATGCCGATCCGATGACTATCCGATCGAATCCAAACCTATTTCAAATTTGAAACACGCTAACTTATGATTTTTCAACGCTAAGACTCTAAATCGGTCAATCGGAGCGTAAATTGTTAAAATTTCCAATTATTACTCGCTCGCAAGTCTAAAATATGAAATAATTCTAACTACGATTTATCGGATGTCGATCCGATGACGATCCGATCAAATCCAAACCTATTTCAAATCCGAAACACGCTAACTTATGATTTTTCAACGCTTAGACTCTAAATTGGTCAATCGGAGCCTAAATTGTTAAAATATCCAATTAGAACTCGCCTGCAAGTTCGAAATATAAAATAATTCCAAGTACAAATTATCGGATGCCGATTCGATGACGATCCGATCGAATCCAAACCTATTTCAAATCCGAAATACGCTAACTTATGATTTTTCAACGCTTAGACTCTAAATTGGTCAATCGGAGCATAAATTGTTAAAATATCCAATTAGAACTCGCTCGCAAGTTTGAAATACAAAAATAAGTTAAGTACGAATTATCAGATACCGATCCGATGCTGATCCGATCGAATCCAAACCTATTTTGAATCCTAAACACGCTAACTTATGATTTTTCAACGCTTAGACTCTAAATTGGTCAATCGGAGCGTAAATTATTAAAATATCCAATTAGAACTCTCTCGCAAGTCCGAAATACGAAATAATTCTAAGTACGATTTATCGGATGCCGATCCGATGACGATCCGATCGAATCCAAATCTATTTCAAATCCGAAACATGCAAACTTATGATTTTTCAACGCTTAGACTCTAATTGGTCAATCGGAGCGTAAATTGTTAAAATATCCAATTAGAACTCGCTTGCAAGTTCGAAATACGAAATAATTCTAACTATGAATTATCGGATGCCGATCCGATGACGATCCGATCGAATCCAAACCTATTTCAAATCCGAAACACGCTAACTTATGATTTTTTAACGCTTAGACTCTAAATCGATCAATCGGATCGTAAATTATTAAAATTTCCAATTAGAACTCGCTCGCAAGTCCAAAATACGGAATAATTCTAAGTACGAATTATCGGATGTCTATCCGATGACGATCCGATCGAATCCAAACCTATTTCAAATCCGAAATACGCTAACTTATGATTTTTCAACGCTTAGACTCTAAATTGGTCAATCGGAGCATAAATTGTTAAAATATCCAATTAGAACTCGCACGCAAATTCAAAATACGAAAATAAGCCAAGTACGAATTATTGAATACCGATCCGATAACGATCCAATCGAATCCAAACCAATTTTGAATCCGAAACACGCTAACTTATAATTTTTCAATGCTTAGACTCTAAATTGGTCAATCGGAGCCTAAATTGTTAAAATATCCAATTAGAACTCGCTCGCAAGTCCGAAATACAAAATAATTCCAAGTACGAATTATCGGATGCCGATCGGATGACGATCCGATCGAATCCAAACCTATTTCAAATTCGAAACACACTAACTTATGATTTTTCAACGCTTAGACTCTAAATTGGTCAATCGGAGCGTAAATTGTTAAAATATCCAATTAGAACTCGCTCGCAAGTTCAAAATATGAAATAATTCTAAGTACGAATTATCAGATGCCGATCCGATGACGATCCGATCGAATCCAAACCTATTTCAAATCCGAAACACGTTAACTTATGATTTTTCAACGCTTAGACTCTAAATTGATCAATCGGAGGGTATATTGTTAAAATATCCAATTAGAACTCGCTCGTAAGTCCGAAATACGAAATAATTCTAAGTATGAATTATCGAATGCCGATCCGATGATGATCCGATCGAATGCAAACCTATTTCAAATCCGAAACACGCTAACTTATGATTTTTCAACGCTTTGACTCTAAATTGGTCAATCAGAGGATAAATTGTTAAAATATCTAATTAGAACTCACTCGCAAATCCAAAATACAAAATAATCCCTAGTACGAATTATCGGATGTCGATCCGATGATGATTCGATCGAATCCAAACCTATTTTAAATCCGAAACACGCTAACTTATGATTTTTCAACACTCAGACTCTAAATTGGTCAATCAGAGCGTAATTTGTTAAAATATCCAATTAGAACTCGTTCGCAAGTCCAAAATACAAAATAATTCTAAGTACGAATTATCGAATGCCGATCCGATGACGATCCGATAGAATCCAAACCTATTTTGAATCCGAAACACGCTAACTTATGATTTTTCAACGCTTAGACTTTAAATTGGTCAATCGGAGCGTAAATTATTAAAATATCCAATTATAACTCGCTCACAAGTCCGAAATATAAAATAATTCCAAGTATGAATTATTGAATGCCGATCTGATAACGATCTGATCGAATCCAAACCAATTTCAAATTCGAAACACGCTAACTTATGATTTTTCAACGCTTAGACTCTCAATTATAGATCTAAACTATTTTTTTTAACAAATACATGTTAATTGCAGGAGCCGGGCGGCGTCAGGGGACGAGAGCACCAGCGTTGGTGCCGGGCGGCATGGCGTGGTTGAGATAGGGCACGCATATTTCCTCAGTTTTGGATTGTGTAAAATAATTTTGTAATAAATATGTGGTTATTTTTTGGTCTTGTCTATAATTGTCTATTATTGTGGTAGTATTTGGTAATATTTTATAATTTGCGGTAATATTTGATAAATTGTTATAATATTTGATAAATTATGGTAATATTTGATTTAGTCAATTATGATAATATTTGAATATATTGTGGTATTGTTGTAAATCACAGAAATTAAATAACATTATTTCTGTAATTTTTTTTAAAAAATCATGTTTTTTTACCGACGGATTATATCAATTCCGTCGGCAATAATATATTTTATTTTTTTTAATTATTTATTTATTACCGATAGAAATTATATTTCCGTCGGTAATATATAAAGTATTACCGACGGTAAGACCTTTAGCCGTCGGTAATAACCTTATATATTACCGACAGAAGTTAATTTTCCATCGGCAATACTCTATTATATTTTTAATTAAATATTCTTATATAACCGACTGACAGAAACATTCTGTCGGTATTAATTATTAATACCGACGGATATTTTGTGTCCGTCGCCTATTTTTCCCGTCGCCTTTTTTCCTGACAGACTAGCGACGGAAATAGGTTCCGTCGCTATAAATCTTTACCGACGAAAAAGTTAATTTACCGACGGATATTTTCCGTCGGTAAAAATTGTTTTTTTTGTAGTGCGTACATCATCGATCGCACCATTTTATGTGCAAACGAGACAGTGCCCGATGGCTCCCAGAGCATCTTCCGACCAATTCTGGGATTCGACCGGTTAAGGCAGGATAGTCACCGCCAATCCGGGTCTAGGCTCGGCAGGCTTGTAGGTTATAATTATCGATCTAGTTCCTTGAGCTCACACCCGAGATTAGCGGGCCTGATCTCATCGGGTTGCGCATGCCTCAGAATTGATAATACCGATACGGGTCAGACTGCCTTGTATAGTCATTTACGTACGAGACTGACCCCCCTTGGCATCAACAATACACTAGGTGGGTCACCGGTGCGATTCCCGTGTGAGTCCCTCATTTAAGAGAACGAACCATTTAGATCCGTATCTAGCCCTAAGTCATCTCAGGCGGATGACGAATCTACCCCCAATCTTATCTATAACTGGCCCTACTGTTGCACACCTTGGTGTGATGCGGAAGGTCCCTCGGAGTATGATAGCATGCTAGTGGCAACAACCGACACGGGTACAACCGCTTAATCAGATTAGTGCAATTATACCCTAGTATGACCATTGGCGTCGGCAACACCGACTAACCAAGATTATACCATTTGGTGTATCGTTTTGCGTGCCAGTAGACTGGCGTCCGATGACACCTAAATTTCTCGACTCGGCCAACTTGGCCCTAAACCCGTATTACTCGGTAGCAAGCATTGACCATGGGTCCGCTATGTGTGAATTTGGAAGTGCGTAACCGGGACGATCCAGCCGTAGATGGAGCAGAGACGGATCAAGAGCAGTTAACGAGAGTTTGTGCGTGATCGACAACCAGGTGACATCTACTCCCCTTCTCATGGTCTTTGATAGTGGGAAATGAGAACAACTAGGGTATGTGTTCATGATACTGCATGCGGGTCCCGCCAAGCATCGCCACATGTGGTCAAGTGGACCTCTCACTACATGCGGAGTCGCGATTCCGGCGACGCATGTTTTAAATATTAATAAAATAATCACAATTATTGCATAGACACCGTAATTAGGTATTTCCTTAAATTAAAATATAATTTGATTAAATAATGATTATCGGGACCCACCTTACAAAAAGGAGTGGCAACCCAAAAATATTGGTTTTGGGGGAGTGTAGGTTGAATCGCTTTAAGAGCGATGTGACCTTTAGTTGTAGTGCTATTATGGGTTGCGAGAGCAGTATGGGACCAAGGTTAAAATGTTGCAAATTATTAATCACCATATGCATTTTTTTTATATGTCTTAGTATATATGTAAAAATAATTATTTATTGTGTAAAGCATTTGATACTTTGTTAAAATGGATAAAATTGATAATCTATCTTGTGGAAAGATTTGGACCCCGTGTGTGCAAGGGTCGTGAACCACCCTGCGCGCACAACTGAAGATCAGTAGGCTAAGGGGTTACGGGCAAGGATTGTAGTAAAGCCAATAGGAGGTGCCCTCGAGTAGGGATTTGCCTAGCAATTCCTGTCTCGGGGTAGTTGAAGCCCCCAAGGAAAGCAAGTTAAGCGGTAGAGCTCCACCGTGAAAGGCGGGAAACCCCTTATGATCATCTGGGTGATTTTGTGTACGGTGTTGGTGGGTGCACGACGAGAGAGTTGACCCTCTACATCGAAATAAAAGGCCCTATAGTAATGCCCGACCGGGGGCAGGATGAACAAAATATTCGGGGTTCACATTAGGATATATGTTTTATATGATTGCTAATTAATTAAGAAATCTTAACGTTAGATTATGATAACCTAGTGATATTTAAATGGTTATTTTGTTTAAGTAGTTCATTAATACTGTAGAATATTGAATAAACTTTATGATAGATAATCTAGTTACAGTAGGTATTGTATGAGAACATAGACTGTTGGTAGGATTAGGTTATCCTTCTGTAAACATTAATAATAATGTACTGTGACTGCCATATATAATTTAATTAGATCGGTTGTTTCATATCATTAAAGGCTATTAGGATGTCACTAACTATTAATTTAGCTAATCTCCTAATTTTCCATTGGGGGCTGCTCTTTCCCATGAATAGACTTCCCTACAGGTACAGAGGGTCAGGAGTAGCAGTGGGAGGCCAGAGGCGGAGTTAGGGTTACGATAGTATTCTATTTTCAGCTTGTCGTCTTGTAGTTTTTCTTATTCTGGCAATGTAATTGATTGAATTAATATTAGAGTTATCTAGTCTTAGTATTTTATGATATTTAGTGGCAATGATACAGCTGAACTTTTTTGGGTAGGCCTCTCCTCAAGGCCCCAAGCCTAGGATAGTACTCAATTAAAATATAAATATAAATATTTAAATGACCGAAGCGACTAGCCTAGTAGATAAGACCTTCAAAAACCAGTGCACCGAGTACTAGAGAGTGGGCGAGGCTACTCGGCTTGCCAACAGAGGCTTGAGCCTCGTGCTCCCTTAAGAGGGACTTCTGTTAGCATGTGGGATATCGATAGGCCACACATGTTGAGAGGATAACCCGGTTGAAGGTCGAGCGTGGTCATCTCTATCGAAAATTTTTAACTCTCTCAGTACGTTTTCTTGTAATAAAATATTTTATAAAAAAAACAAGTTTTAAAATACCCCTAATTTCTCTCTTCTTCTCCTTCTTTATTCATGAGAGAGTAAAAGCCATATGAGAAACCCTAATTGGCATAGATAGTTGAGTAAACCCTAAATCCCTTGGTTTTTTTTCTTACCTCACACCCCAGGGATCGGTTCCAGATTTCTGGGGCATGACATGTTGGCCCTTGGGTCGGGTCTGTTGGGTATTGGGTTTTAAAACCCAACAAAACAAAAGAAGTAATTGTATATCTTCTCCCGATTAGATCGGGAAAACCTAATCAGCCGCCACCCCTCTTCCGCATGAAACGGACCACGCCGCGCTTCACACGTGCAGCCCGCCGGACCTCACCCAAGCATGCTGCCTGGAGCCCGCTAGTACTGTGCCGTGGGTGGTCACGACTGCTACTTTGCTAAATCCCGTCGGCCACCGTTGCGGTTTCGCCTGGAGCCTGTCATCGAACACCGACGCCACTATTGTCGTGCACAGAGCCGTCGGGCGTCGCCAATCAGACACGTGCACGACCCGACCGGTGCTGAGTCTGGTCACCTCCGGCCGAGGGTGGCCTTGGCAAGG
This sequence comes from Chamaelirium japonicum, assembly GCA_947650365.1. Classification (NCBI taxonomy): domain Eukaryota; kingdom Viridiplantae; phylum Streptophyta; class Magnoliopsida; order Liliales; family Melanthiaceae; genus Chamaelirium; species Chamaelirium japonicum. The sequence goes on from OX393552.1 coordinate 38,098,026, forward strand.
TTGGCACCTCCGGCCCATGATGACGCCAGTGGTGGCAGGGTCAGGAGTATATGGGCAGGCCAAATCGAGCGTACCTTGTCTGCCGCAAGGCTAATTGGTTGTTTCGCTGTTCGTCTCCGTGATACTCGTCACGGCTCTCTCTCTTGTGCGATCGGTCGGAGCTCGGAGTCCTCGTGGTGATAACGTGTTACCAGAGAAAGAAGGGACGCTTGATCTCTCGGGATGATGGTTGCTCGCTCACAAACGTGAGAGCCTCCGGTTTATTCATCATACATATATAGGCCTAGGGTTAGGATTGTGTGTCCCTATAAAGTGTGCAACCACCGTATAAGCCACGGCCACTTATATAACATTAATAAAATTTTCCTCCTTCTCGCTCATGATCTTTACGAAGGGGTAGAATGGCCACGCGGCACACGAGAACTATGTATCAAAGCCGGAGGCTCAGGTCGAGCTCACGCGGTTCTGATGGTTGATTGGACGGCTGAGGCTTCGTCTGAAAGCTCCCAGGCCACACCAGATGCTTTGCCTCCTCGAGCGCGAAGGGTGGCCGAGCCACGGCGGCGCCGTGAAATCTCGCGGCCATGCCCGCCCCTCCTCCCTCCCTGCCTGGTCTGTGAGCCATGGAGTGGGGCTGAACCTGTAGCAGGCGGAGGAACGGCGCGGCGAAGGGCAAATCCGTCATCATCCTCTGGGAGTGGTGGGGCCTCCTGACCGCGCCCCTCTCCCTCTTGTGTGCGTTCTGGTGGCCCCCCAACGCCTGCGAGCTGAAGAACTTCCGCTTGCAGAAGTTGCACGAGAACACCTTCAGCGGGGCGAGCTTGGATGGGGAGTCGGGGGATTCCTCGGCCGCTGACGAGACGCTCCCGCCGAGGGTGAGCTTCAGCCACGCCCCGGGGCTCTGTTCGCCGGCTTCCTCGCCATCGGAGTCGCCGGTATCCTGTCCCGACTTCCGGCGGTTTGCCGGCCACTCCCCTACTCCCTCATGCTCCATTTCTGCCAGCTCTGCAAGGGAAGAAGATGAAGAGTTGTGTGGTTGTGATCTGGTTTCTCTTTAAAAGGAGGGCAAGGTAGTAGTGGGAATAATTGTGAGGATGGGGGGGGGGGGATAGAAATTAGGAGGCCAATGTAGTTGTAGTGTTTAGAGAACTGCTATTCAACCATCCAGCTTTCCATCCTGACGTGGCTCTGTGATCAGCGGCCACGTTATGATGCCCTCTTGAAATGATTGTAGTCCTTGTTGTTATGTCCGATGGGTGTCCAAACACTGATGTAACTATTACGATATATTAGTACAATCTGATTACAAAATAAATAATAAAAAGATATGCGAGTCTCTTTCCTATGTGGCCCACATTGTGGTGCTTGTTATTCCAGGGGGATGTGCTTCCACTAATGTATACTGTCACCCATATCAATCTTCAGATTCCCTTCCATCCTTTTCCTCGTTAGGTCACACCACCTCACTGGCTCTATTCTCTGCAGCCATAATACAAGCTGGTCAAGTCCAACCCCAATTCCATCCACATTTCACTTCTCATCCTTTTCCCTCTGTTGGGAAAGCAATTCTATGCACTGCAGCTCATGCTTCTCTAGAATATGCAGCACAAGTTTCATCTAGTGGGAGAATCAGGATGAAGTTGTCTTTACAGGAAATGATTTCCCTGGGAATTGAAATTCTCAGGAAATAGGCCCATGGAAAAATGGGAATGAACACATTTTCTGGGAGTTCCAATTCCCTTTATTAGTATAGTGTTAGTATTACTATTAGTCACACCTTGGTTGTGGGATTGTAATGATGTGTGTTCTCTCCTTATATAAGAAGAGGTAGTCTTATGTAATGACATGAATTAATGCAATGAGTTTTCTCCCCAAACCCTAGTCTCTCTCTCCCTCTCTCTTCATAACATGGTATCAATTCAAGACCCCCTCTGACCTCGGCCTCCTTGGTTGCCGGTGGCGTCGAGGAGACCGGGAATAGTAAAAATTTATTTGTTCTCAGCCCCGTCTCGATCTCGCGATCTCATCGTGCGATCCCGCCTCCCCTGTTACCGACACCTGCTTGAGCCCTTTGTTGCCACGATCTCGTCCTCAGCTGGCCTCCTCCCTACGATCGTAGTCCGCCAGTCGGACGGATCTGCTTTCTCTGTGCCAGTCGGCCTGCCTCGTTGGATCCCAACTAGATCTCGTTCCTATATCTCTCTAGTCTCTTAAAACGAATCACAATTGTCCCTTTCTCTCTCCTCGATCTTGTGTCCAGGTTGCACCTAGACCCTCCCCATCACGATCGTCTTTCTCTCTCTCTCTCTCTCTCTCTCTCTCTCTCTCTCTCTCTCTCTCCCTATCCCGGCTCCTCCTTTCTCTCTCTAACCCGTAATCAGTTCTCTCTCTCTCTCTCTTGGCCAATCCTTTCCCTCTCTAACTCACGATCGGCTCATCCAAACGTCTCTCTCTAGTCTTACAAAAACTATGATCTCTCTCTCTCTCCTTAATTCCCTCTCTTCCCCGAAATTCTCTCTCCTTAAATCCCTCCTACAAAACTTGATCATAGCCATCCATGTGTACAACCTTCTCTTTCCTCTCTCATCTGGACGTCTCTCTTTTGTTCCCCATCTTCATCCCGAGCGACTCACCCCCCCCTTCTGCGTGCGACCCTGCGACCCTAAGTGCCCCCCACTCCTAATAGTCCCGATTGTCCCCCCCCCCCCTCTGTCGACCCCCTATGAGTGACTTGTAACATCCGCCCCAATCACACAATATTGTGATGACCAAGATCCAATAGGCCAAGAGCCAAGACTCCTGATGTTGTGATGCCAAGATGGATGAGGTGAGGTGTACAAGGCCATGAGTTAGCACCACATCGCCTGGAGAGAAGGAGATCATGAGCTACTTATATAATTTCACCTCCCAAACATAGAAGATGCGTTTTAAAACTGTGCTCCGCTACGGATTTCGTAAGAACTCCGTAGTTAAGCGTGCTCGAGCGAGAGTAGTACTAGGATGGGTGACCTCCTGGGAAGTCCTCGTACAGGCACGGGCAAAGCGGACAAAATCTTGTGTGTTTGGGACGGATGTTAAAAAATGGTATCAGAGGCGGTTCTCCTCGGGATGGGGGGGTCTAACCCTACACGAGGATGTGTAGCCCTAAGGGGGGTGGATTGTGACGACCAAGATCCAATAGACCAAGAGCCAAGACTCTTGAGGCTGTGATACCAAGATGGATGAGGTGAGGTGAGGTGTACAAGGCCGCGAGTTAGCACCACATCGCCTGGAGAGAAGGAGATTCTGAGCTACTTATATAATTTTCCCTCCCAAACATAGAAGACGCGTTTTAAAACCGTACGCCGCTACGGATTTCGTAAGAACTCCGTAGTTAAGCGTGCTCGAGCGAGAGTAGTACTAGGATGGGTGACCCCCTGGGAAGTCCTCGTACGGGCACGGGCAAAGCGGACAAAATCTTGTGTGTTTGGGCCGGATGTTATATGACTCCCCGGTGGAATTCAGACGGGTGGGCTCCCGTTTCCCTCCTCGTTGGCCCGATCACCTGCGCCTCACCTTTGCAACCACCTGCGCCTTTCCCAATGTCCAGGCTACCTCCCCTCTTGCACGTTGGACTCTTCTCTCGTGTGTAGCCCGCACTGGCCTCCTTCCCTCGTGCCGAGCACTGCCGATCTACCTCCTCCCTAGCCGGATCTCTCTCTCTCTATCTCTCTCCTTAATTCTCTCTTTTTCCTTACTTCTTCTCGTTCTCTCCTTAATTCTCTTCTCTCGGACTCTATCCATTTAACACCGATCACAACTGTCTATCCTCTTAAAACTGATCACCTTTGTTCTTGAACTCCTCTTGCACCTGTTGGATCTCTCTCTGGACCTGACATGCGTTCGGTTCTCGTACTAGATGGATCTGCAGCGCCTTCGATCTTGTTTGCACCTGCCACGCTAGACGAATCTGTAGTGCCTCCGATCCTGACCAGATTTCTTGTCGGACCTGATCTGCGACTGGATCTCACACTAGACGGATCTGTAGTGTGTCCGATCCCGGCCAAATCTCTCTCCAGGCCTGAGAGATAAGGGCCTACTCCCTTTTTGCATTGCCAGGATCTTTCTCTGTTGCGCTTGGCTGACCGATCCTGGTCCTGCCACACCTGGCTGTCTATCTCCGACTTGATCTCGATACGCCTGCAGCCCACCGGACTACACCTTCCTCGCACCGACCATCGCCTGCGCTCTTCCGGTTCGGCCACCTGTGCCTTGCTCCTTGTCGGTGCCCAGTGCCCTACACCTTGCACCCTATCGGTCCGCCCACACCCTACGTTCTGTCGGTCAAGCTGCCTATGCCATGCGCCCTGCCAGTCCGCCACCTTGCACTCTATTAGCCTGCCACTCTGCGCCCTGCGATCTGTCGGCATACGTGCACCTTGCGCCCTGCCAGTCCGCATGTGCCCAGTGCCCTACACCTTGTGCCCTGCTAGTCTGCCCGCACCCTATGCTCTATCAGTCAGGTCGCCTGTGCCATGTGCCATGCCAGTCTGCCGCTTTGCGCTCTACCGGCTTGCCCCTCTGTGCCCTGCGTTCTTCGGCTTGCGCTCTACCGACCTACCAATCTCCACCTTGCGCTCTGCCAGCCTGGCTGCGCATTGTGCTCTACCGGTCCTACTTTACCTGTGCCTTGTGTTCTCCCTGCACTCTATTGATCCGACTATGCTTGTGCCTTGTGCTCTGTCGATCGAGATCTCTCTCCCTCCGATCGAGCCTTTCTCCTAGCGGGATTGATATCCTACCTCCTCTGTCGATCGAGATTCTCTCGCTCCCTCCAATCGAGTCTCTCTCTCTCTCTGGTGTCTCTCTCTGGTTGGATCCTCTCTTTCCAATCGAGATCATCTTTCTTTTCGGTTGGCTTTATCCTCTCTCTCCCTGGTCGCACGGACCCTTGGATTTCCTCTCTCCGATCACTCTTGTGTCAGCTTTTAGATTCTCTCTCTCCCTCTGGTAGTGTGACCCTATCAGAGCTACGGATCTAATTTTCTCTTCTCCGACTGTGATGATTGAGATATTTTAAGAGATGTCAAGTACTTAACTCCTATGAGGTCTCACACATCCACATATTTCTTAGCCGATCTCTCGCTTTTCGGCTACTTTAATTGCCGGCTTCCATCGCTGTCGGTTTCCTCCACTTGGATCCTTAGTGATCATTGTCAGTTCCCCGGTTGACCTGCTTACAGGTTGGCCGGGTTTTTCCGGTTGTCCTGGTTGTAGGTCAATTAGGTTTCCAGGATGACTTGCTTGTAGGTAGCCCTGACACTATCTTTACTTTACAACATAAAAATAAAGATATTTGATGTATTTTTTTTAAATTTTTTTTTATTTTATTAAGCAAAACTGATGTCGGTTTATAACTTACATCAGTTTGACGGGAGGTATTAGATGTAGTGTTAGATTACTATTAGTCCCATCTTGGTTGTGGTATTGTAATGCTGTGCATTCTCTCCTTATATAAGAAGAGATAGTCTTATATAATGATATGAATTAATACAACGAGTTTTCTCCAAACCCTAGTCTCTCTCTCCCTCTCTCTTTGTAACACCCTGAAAAAGAACACAGCCCAAGCACCTTCAGGAAGACAATCTCACTGTTAGGTACGCTTTGGTACAAGCATTGAACTGGGTGGAGATGCCATCACGTTGTCAACATTGTTGTTTATTTGCATGGTAGGCCCTTCCCCCAGAAGTAGCAATAATGCTGATAAGGGCTCTCCAAGATGTTGATGTGCTTTATCTCATTATTCTCTGAGAGGTTATATTCAACCAGAATGATGAGGCATTGAATCACAGCGTCCATTTGCCTGCCGGTGGGGGATGAGTACGACTCACGGTCGGGCTGGGTGCAACGGATGGCTGTGATCCAGACGAGTCATTCTGGTTGACCATCCGGGTTAAATAATATATATTTTTTATTTATTCTCTAGTGTAGTGTTTCAGTGGAACATCAGGCTGGGTGTTTGTGTGTCAGCACCTCTCTTTAGTGGGGGTGTTTGGTGAGTTGTGGGGTGCTTTGAGAACAACTTGGTAGTAGAATCCTGTAGCTATAGAAGGTTTAGAAAGTTTTAGATATGGGAGATGGCAGTGGGGGTGCTCAGATCTCAACAGTTGTTTGGTGCTGTGCAGTGGGATAGTGATGTAAGCTTTGATGCTGCAGCTACTTGGGGATGAAATTACTATGGTGCCCTTAGGTCGCTCAATGAGACGGTATTCTTTTCCGGGGAATTGGAATTCCTAGAAAATGGGTCCATTTCCGTGCCCTTTTTCATAACATGCCTTGTGTGTTTTGCTTGTTCTTGGAAAATGAAAGCCTACTTTTTATGGGATTCCAATTTTTTCCACCAAATCATAAGATTTCTGAATCCCACTACCCGAAGGCTTTACAGAAAGAAGATGTGAATGAGCGGTATGCGCCCATTTCTCGGGGATTCCAATTCTCAAAAAAAGAACATAGCCTATGAGAATCAGAGGCCTGCGTCTATCTTACCAAGTTGCCTTTGCCAGTCTATCTAATCTTGATGGGAGGATGATGGTGATCATGAGATGCTTGGCTTCTCCTTTCACATGATATCTACCACTTCAGCAGCCTGACATCGAAGCAGAATCTGTCAGTCCAATAGATATGGGATCGTCTAAGTGGAAAGTCGCAGCCCTATCACGATCAATCGGCGTTAACCCGCCATGTGTGGCTCCATCTGATCCCCCGGCATGGGAAGCATTCAGTTTCTGATCGTGAAATCCGACGGCTGTGGATCACAAAACTGGTTTTGTTTCTTTCTGGTGTACCACACTTCCATGTGAGCTCTCTTTTTGTTGAGAATCACTTCAAGGTGTAGATCCATGTCAGGGGATGGGCCTTCACTCCATCCCCTTCAAATATAATGTGGTACTTACTTTGGATTGTGCTTTCAGCCCATCTCTCTGCCAAAAGAGATGCAATCAAGTTGTTGCCTTCCTTAGGACTTTTAGTTTTGGGTGAGGTTCTCCCAGATAAAAGAATAGGATTGACAAAAAAGGCTGAAATTGAGTTTTTGTGTATTCACACTATACCATCTGCTATGGCTCTCGGCTCATTAATATAGAAAACCTTGTACGTTGTTTACATGATAGACTCCAACCAACTATGAGTTGGTTGCAATGAATAGAGAGAGAAAATCTAGGAACCAAATATGGATTGGTTACTAGATGTTGTTACAATCAGATAGAGAGAGAAAATCTAGGAACCAACTCTGGATTGGTTACTAGAGGTTGTTACAATCAGATAGAGAGAGGTTGCAACTCACGGTTGCAACTCCGCTGTGGATGTGTCGCTAACATCCCCCCGCAAGCGAAGCGGTGTTGGAAGAACCGAGAGCTTGAGCTTAAGCATTGAAAAACGTGCAGAACTCAGTGGTTTAGTCAGGATGTCTGCTAGTTGATCTTCAGTGCACACGAACCGGACATCCAGGACCCCATTAGCAACATAGTCTCTCACGAAATGAATGTCAATCTCCACATGTTTGGAGCGCGAGTGACGGATAGGATTAACTGAAAGATAAGTGGCACCGAGATTGTCACATAGAATCACTGGTGGAGATTGTGGAAGTCCAAGCTCACAGAGTAAGGATTGCAACCAGATGACCTCTGCCGCTACGTTGGCCACTCCTCGGTATTCGGCCTCAGTGCTGGAGCGGGCCACCGTGCACTGCTTCTTCGAGCTCCACGAGATGATGTTTTTGCCAAGGAAGACACAATAGCCACTGGTGGACTTTCGATCATCGATGGAGCCCGCCCAGTCAGCATCAGTATATGCGGTAAGGTGCACAGAAGACTGATTCGAGAGAGAAAGGCCATGCTGGATGGTAGACTTCAGGTACCAGAGGATCCGTTTGACAGCGCTCCAGTGCTCATCGGTTGGAGAGTGCATGAACTGGGCGACCTTATTGACCGAGAAGGCAATATCGGGTCGGGTAAAGCTGAGGTATTGGAGAGCTCCAACCGTACTGCGATAGACAAAAGGATCGGATAGAGGAACACCGCCAACCTTGGAAAGTTTATAAGAAGTTGCCATAGGCGAACTGACGGGCTTGACGCCGTCCATCTTAAGCCGGAGAAGCAAGTCACGGATATATTTCTGCTGTGAGAGAAAAAGACCCGAGGATGTCCGATGACACTCGACGCCCAAGAAATAGTGCAGTGGGCCGAGATCTTTTAACGAGAACTCCTGACCGAGATCCCGAATAAGATGAGTTATAGCCAGAGTATTGTTACCGGTGATGATGATATCGTCCACGTAGATCAAGACCAGAAGAATACCAGACCCAACCCGTCTGATAAAGAGGGAAGTGTCCGATTTGGAACCAACAAACCCCATAGTGACCAGATAACTACTGAGTCGAGAAAACCAGGCCCGCGGGGCCTGTTTGAGGCCATAGAGACTGTGGTGAAGTTGGCACACATGATGTGGATGAGCAGGGTCGATGAAGCCAGAAGGTTGTTCCATGTAGACCGACTCAGTAAGGAAGCCGTGCAAAAATGCATTATTCACATCCAGCTGTCGAATAGCCCACCCCTTGGATACAGCTAGACTGCACACCGTGCGGATAGTAGTCGGTTTTATAACCGGGCTGAAGGTCTCGCCATAGTCCAAGCCTGGTTTTTGATGAAATCCCTTGGCCACAAGGCGTGCCTTGTACCTATCAACTGAGCCATCAGGTTTATGTTTAATTTTAAAAACCCATTTGCAACCAACCAGGTTCATGGATGGGCTGTACGGAACAAGGGTCCATGTTCCATTTTTTAGTAGAGCATTCATCTCGGTGTCCATTGCCTGGCGCCACTGTGGGTCTTTGGAGGCCTGCGTGAAGCAGGTGGGTTCAACCGGTGAGTTGGCCAAATCGGCCATAAGACAGGTAGGTATAGGATACCGGGTGGAGAGCCAGACTTTTGGTGTCCTGGTGTTATCCTGTGTTCTGGTGACCATGGTATGAGTCCGTGTAGGAGCAAGACTGGGAGGGACAATTGATGAGGATAAGGAGGAAGAGGACTCGTCGGCGTGCTGAGCCGGCGGGGAAGGAATGGGAGGGGAAGAATAAGAGGTGGGTACGGGAGGTGGAGTCGGAGTGGAAGGAGGATTGATGTCGAGAGGTGTGGGACCAGGAGTGGCGAGAGAGAGGACCGGGACAGTGAAGGGTAACAAACCCGAGGAGATAGGGATCAATGGTGAGGGCTGAGCAGTAGGAGGAGAAGGAGAGGCTGGTGGAGACTGGAAAGGGAAGAAGGATTCGTCGAACACGACATCCCGTGAGATGTACATACGACCAGAGGGCACATGTAGACACTGGTATCCCTTGTGCGAAGCCGAGTACCCCAAGAAGACACATTTGCTGGACCGAAAGTCAAACTTATGATTATGGTAGGGACGCAGATGGGGATAACAGGCACAACCAAAGACACGCAAGGAAAGATAGTCCGGGGCTTTATGAAACAGCTTCTGGTAGGGAGATAGATTTTTTAGGACTGGGGTGGGCATCCGATTGATTAGAAAAGAGGCAGTTTGGAAAGCATAAGGCCAGTAGAGAAACGGAACATGGGACCGGGCAAGAAGGGTGAGGCCAGTCTCCACAATGTGGCGGTGTTTTCGCTCAGCGGTACCGTTCTGGGCACTCGTGTGGGGACATGATAAACGGTGAGTAATGCCCTGAGATAACAAGTAGGACTTGAATTTTATGAACTCGCCACCACCATCAGTTTGTAGAGCTTTAATAGAACATCCAAAATATTTTTCCACATGTGCTTTGAATTCAATAAAAATGGAGAAAGCATCATTTTTATTAATTAAAGGATAAAGCCAAACATACTTACTATAGTGGTCGACAAAGCTAATATAATAGCGATGACCACTTACAGCGGACACAGGAGACTGACCCCATAGATCGGAGTGAACAAGCTCTAAAGGAGCAGTAGCTACTGAAGAAGACGTTGAGAAGGGAAGACGGTGACTTTTCCCTTGTTGACAGGCGGCACATAGAGGCGTAATGGCAGGCTCGGGAGAGGAAGGAAGCTGATGCTGAGAGAGAATGCTGGAGACGACGCGGGTGGATGGATGTCCTAGACGCTCGTGCCAGATGGAGAAGGTCGCACGCTCACCGAGGAGAGCCTGGGGAGAGGTAGTGAATTTGTGGTTCCCCAGGGAGAAGGCGTACAAGCCATCCTTAAGGTGTCCCCGCAGCAGAGTTCTCCGGGTTGAAAGATCCTTGACAAGACAAGAGTCAGGATAAAATTCAAGAAGGACTTTATTATCAGCAGTAAATTGACTAACAGACAGAAGATTTTTTGTGATGCCAGGAACATGCAAGAGATTTTTCAAGATAAACGACGAGGAAGGAGAACACAGTCTAGATGCACCAGTAGAGTGGATAGGCAAACCTGTCCCGTTTCCCATGCGAACCCTGTCGGGGCCGTGATACTCAGATTGAACCGCCAGATTTGCCATATCAGCCGTCAGATGATGAGTGGCTCCAGAGTCGATATACCAGTTGGGGTCGGAGGTGCTCTCAGACGAGTGGAGAAGAGCAGATGGGTTGACCGAAGAGGAAGAATCGTCATAACGATTGTAGCATTGATTGGCATAGTGGCCAAACCGATTGCATATCTGACATTGGGGTCGGCCACCGGCGGACTGGTGGGGTGGGAAGGAGCGTCCACGCCCACGACCGCGCTCCCGGCCTCGACCTCGACTTCGGCCACGAAAGGAAGACGGGGCCGAGTAGAAGCCTTGGGCGCGGGAGGCAGTGTGAACCACAGGAGAAGGAGAGATAAGCGTGGTGGAGTCAGGTGCGGTGACAGCACGCCCACGATGGATCTCCTGACTGAGCATGAGGCCGATAAGCTCTTCTGATGATGTAGGATCGACTCGTGTGTTGACAGAAGTGACAAACGAGTCGTACTCAGGAGACAAACCACTGAGCAAGGTTGAGACGAGGTCGGAGTCGGCAACTGGGTTGGCCACTGCCGCCAGGTTGTCCACGATGGACTTCACATTTTGGATGTACTCGGACATAGAAGTAGCACCCATTTTGACGGTGTGCAGCTGGTATTTGAGTTGCTGCACTCTAGCTCTGGAAGGCGATGCAAAGATTCGCTCCAGAGAGCACAACATCACGAGAGGTGGTGAGGCCGACGACATGGGCAAGGACTGGTTCGGTGAGAGAGGAGATAAGCCAACATAAGAGCATCTGGTCCAGTTTGATCCAGCGTTGATATTCTGGATTGATGATGGGCCGGGCATCCTTCTCGGCAGAGGGAATGAACCGATCCGGACACAAAGAGGTTCCATCAACGAGGCCTTCAAGGTCGTGGAGTTTCAGGAGGGGAAGAAACTGGGAACGCCATAGTAGGAAGTTTCCTTTATCAAGTTTGACATTCAGAACGTGAGTGATGTTGGGGATGGCCAATGTGGAGGGAGCATGAGTGGTGGTGGGGATGGCCAATGTGGAGGGAGCAGCCATGGATGCAAGATACAAAGAAAAAGTACTTGACGTGGACTCGTGTGGCTCTGATACCAAGATAAAAGAATAGGATTGACAAAAAAGGCTGAAATTGAGTTTTTGTGTATTCACACTATACCATCAGCTATGGCTCTCGGCTCATTAATATAGAAAACCTTGTATGTTGTTTACATGATAGACTCCAACCAACTATGAGTTGGTTGCAATGAATAGAGAGAGAAAATCTAGGAACCAAATCTGGATTGGTTACTAGATGTTGTTACAATCAGATAGAGAGAGAAAATCTAGGAACCAACTCTGGATTGGTTACTAGAGGTTGTTATAATCAGATAGAGAGAGGTTGCAACTCACGGTTGCAACTCCGCTGTGGATGTGTCGCTAACACTCCCCCCTCAAGGAGAGTAGTTCGACTCTGCAGTTCGTCCTTTCCATTAGCTCAGCAGGGTGGGGCCCAGTGCGCGTCACGGGAGGCACCCATGCTAACCCCGGACCGTTCATCAAACCGGAAAAATCGACCGTTTACGGGTCAGTGGTTTAACCGCTGGGTCATCTATGGTTGAATCGTGACGCAATCGCAGAGATGGAGGCTAGCGTCGGGACTTGGGACACTCCGCTCGGGTGATAGCTAGATACTGAGAGGTTTTAATTTTTTAAGGGTGTGTTCTTTTGAATGAAAAAGGGGGTGGAAATAGATTCACCTACTGACTTCATTTTTCTTTCCATTGTTTTTTCCGTTATGAGTCGGTGGAAATGAATCCACATGCGGACTTCATTTACTCCCAACCAGCCTATTCCATTTCCTCTCAAATTTGGAGGGAAACCTTATTTCCTTAAGTCAGATGGAAATGAATTGACAAAATAACTTTTTTTTTTCTCTCTATTACTCACTTAATTTTCTTTCTCTCGTAAAATGACAGGGAGCGGAAATGAATAGATGAAACAATTTTTTCTCACTTAATTTCTTTTGTCTCAAAAGAACAAGGAGTAGGACAGGTTCTCAAAAAAAAAAGCAAGGGCGAGGAAATAAAGTCAATGAAAATATAAGTTAGTGAAAATCATTTCCGTCTATGTAAGTGAGTGGAAATGAAAAGAATGCACCCTAAGGGTTATACGTATAGCTTATAATTTATGCAGAGGTCCGATTTGGGTAAACCGTGAATGGTTCGTCCGATTATCCAATTTTTAGGCCAGGTCGAGGGGTTTTAATCGGTTCTAGAGCCATTCTGGGTTTGATCCATCAACTGGATTGGAAATAGAGCTGGTTGGCGGTTCAAGCGGTCGAACCGGATGATTCGGCCTGGAATTTAAAACATTGAGAGGTACTGTAGCACTTGGTCCCAATTTCACCTCCATCGGACGACTGTGATTCCCACCATGTCCGAACAGAAGGAAAGGAGAACCGAAGAGGAGTCGAACTCCAAGTAGAGATGGGCAAGCGAAAACAAGTAGAGCAAGGAGAGAAACAAGAATGTCCAAAGTAGACGATGATCATTGTTTGGTTGCCAGTGGAGCATAATTATTCTTGGGGGTCCTTTTGGTGTGGGTCTTTTGAATGAGAATATATGGATGAAGGGCTCTATACCTGTTTGCAAGGCACATGAGAGGAGGTTCAGTTCCTCAGTTCAGCTCAGGTGGAGTCCTGTCATCATCAAGCAAGTGTGATTTCGTCATGGCTGCTAAAAACAGCTTTTCTACAGTGAAATCATAGTAGCAATGATACTCAATTGAATCGAGTACTATTGCTACTGTGATTTCACTGTAGCAACGTGTGCTTTAGCAGCCACTGCGAAATCACTATAGCTTGTACGGTGAATTCACTGTAGCAAAGGTACTGAATTATATATGTAAATAATATTCAATTGAATTGAGAATTATTGCCATAAAATTGAGTGCTATTGCTATAGTGATTTTACTATAGCAATTTGTTTTTAGCAGCTACGGTGTAATCACTATAGCCGCTACAGTGATTTCTATGTAGTAAAGATACTCAAATATATGAAAATAATACTCAATTGAATGAGTACTATTGCTATTAAATTGATTATTTTGCTACAATGATTTTCACTATAGCAATGTGTTTTTAGCAGCCACGATAAAATCACTGTAGCTACTACAGTGAGTACTATTGCTATGAAATTGAGTACTTTTGCTACAGTAATTTCACTATAGCAACGTGTTAGTAGTCACGACGGAATCAGTATAGTTGCTACAGTGATTTCACGGTAGCTACTGTAGCAGCTATTGTGGGAAATTTTTTATTGTCGCTTGATCCTCCAACAATCAATTGATTAGATTTGGGTGAATTAGAGAGTTGTAGGTTGAGAGAGTAAAAAGATAGGATAATTGACATGAATTTGTTGTCGAAGTTCGACCGTAACCTATGTCTTCGTGCAGTAAGACGCAGCCTTGAATCCACTATCTTCCGAATAAGTAGAACTACCCCTTGATAGGCTAAGGGGGGATTGTACAGAAAAGTGGGAGAGAAGTAGAAGGTTGGGGAATGAGACGTTGTCTTACACCCAACTAGCCTGAACGCAGAGCTCTGGTACTCCACGCAAGACTGCATGTGTTTGAACTGGCAAAAAGTCATTCTGTTGGTCTTGAATGTATTTATAGTTGATGGCCTTCCACAACCTTCTGTACTGATGTGGCAAGGTACGATTGGTCTATGTGGCGTCCTATGGTTGGTTAATGTGTGGACCTCTGAATGTGCCCATACATTCTTGGGAGTACTTTGGTGTGGTCTTTTAAATGAGAATATATTGGCTCTGTACCTGTTTGAAAGGCACATGAGAGGAGGTTCATTTCCTCAGTCCCAGCATAGGTGGAATCTTGTCCTTATCATCAAGCAAGTGTGGTTCCAAACTTCTCATTTGCAACCTTTACCAGTTTTGGGCCTTCAAACTCGATACTCCAGCGATCAGTCGATAGGTCTAAGTTGATCGATATGGAGTGGTCCGTACCGGTCTCTACCGAAATGGACCAAGTATTGATACCTACCTCTATAGAACTAAATGGTATCGACCGATCAAGTTCTGAGACCTTGATTGTCGTCATCATCCAAATCTTATACTACCAGTACCAAGTGTTAGCAAAACTTGGTTCTGACTTGTAAGAATAAAAAACTGGTTTTGAATTTAGTCCCATATTACCTGGGGGGAGAAGTATTAATGTATATTTAATAGAACCCCCTTCAGTGGGCTTTGTAGGTTCTCAAGAGCCATGATATAGCCACCCACACATGCATACGCGCCGAGCCGGGCTGTGCCGAGGCTCGCGGCTCGTGAGCCGCGTGGACACGAATGAGATTCTAGATTTTGGCATTCTTTTATATTGTTTTTTAAATTTTAATGGAGAGTTATTCCTATCGTTCATGCTTCACGAGATTGAGTTAGGTTCGTCGAACCTTGACCTATGCCCTGACGCATGTAACCGTTACACCCGACAGAGCAATGAATTTTCTTTAGTGCAGGAGCCGTTGCTACATGCGATGGGCTATGAGTGGGAGAACGTTATGGCTAAGAACCTCTATATAAGAGATGATCAAATGAAGCCAGAGACACACAACCAAAAGCTAAGAGCTCTTTCCTCTCTCTCTCTCTCTTTATATATATATATGTGTGTTTCTTTCTCTCGTTCGTGATTCGGTTGCTGTCCGGAGTACGCTGAGAGTCCCAAAGGGGGGTTCCTTTCAGGACTGAAAAGGAGTCATATCGTTGTACCCTGGGGAGCGTTCGTTGGATGCCTTCAAACACCTACCGAGGTGGTGAAATAACTTTCAGGGCATTGTGCTAGTATAAACTCGACTACTGCATAGTCCATCTTTTCTCCTTCCCTTTCTTCTCCTTTTTGCCATATCTGTAAAAGGCCTTAGGATCCAACCTAAACCTTATTTGATTGTTATTTGTGTCAACCTTTGCATGCTAACCCCTTAACCGTAGTTGTACTATTTTCTAAACTACATTTGTAACCTCTTTATTATTTTGCTAGTCATCGTTTGCATGCCATAATAGAGTAAAATCCCAACAAACTAAAAGCTAATTTTGTTTCATTCTATTATATTCCGATTAGATCTAGTTCCTATACGAGCGTGTTTAGATCTAGTATCTTGTTAAATGTTAGACTTCCTCTGAATTTTCTTAAGTTTGACGATGTCAAGGAAAACTTGACAAACCGAGCATTAAATTGACCTACGAAGCTTGGTATTTAAGTGAGCCAAGTGTTTCATCTCCTTTAAAATGTTAGTTAACTTAGGTAGTATAGCTAAATCCCTTAAAAGGTTAGTTAACTTAGATAATATATCTAAATCCCTTAAAAGATCTGTGGCATAAATGACTACAATACATTAACTCTAAATCCCTTAAAAGATTAGTTAACTTAGGTGTTGAAATAAATATGTTCCATCCTTAGGTAGAAAGTGTGGCATATGCGTAGAGGCAAAATATGCTAAGAAATCTTTTAAGAGTGAAGAGCGTAGCCTAGAAACCCTAGACTTGATCCACTCAAACGTATATGTGACCTTAAAAGTTACACAACAAGAGGAGGGAATAAATATTTCATCACTTTTATCGATAATTATTTTTGACACTATTCAATCTTTCTCCTTAAAAGTAAGGATAAAATTTTGTCCAAGTTCATTACCTATAAGTCTGAAATGAAAAACCAGTTAGAGCAGAGAATCAAAGTCCTTAGGTCAAACAAATAAGGTGAATATAAGTCCGGAGACTTCACTAAGTTCAATGAAGACAATGGTGTAATTTTATACCACTGCTCCATATTTCCCTCGATCTAATAGAGTAGTTGAGAAAAAGAACAGGACCTTAAAGGACATGGTCAATGCCATGATGATCAATTTAGGGGTACTTACGAACCAATGGGGGGAGGTTATGCTCTCAGCAGCATATGTCCTTAATAGGATCTCATTTAAGGAGTCTAAGCAGACACCTTATGAGATTATGAGAAGTAGAAACCATTCTACAAACACATCAAAGTGTGGGGGTGTTTAGAGAAGGTATCCATACCTAACCCCAAGAGGACCAAGCTGGGTCCTAAAATAGTTGACTCTGTATTCATAGGATATACCCAGAACAGTAGTGCGTATAGGTTTTTAGTAATCCATTCTAAAAACGTAGACATAGATGATAATACCATTATCGATACTAGGGATGCTGAGTTCTTTGAAGATCAATTTCTTTATAGAGAGTGGTCTGAGAGACTTCAGGAGCCCAACATATTTGAGAGGCCTACTCCTAGACAGAGGGATAACTCTTCAGACAATGAAGAGATCAAACCTAGAAGGAGCAAGCGAGTTAGGACTAGTACTTCTTTTGGACCTAAATTTATCATATATTTAGTGGAAGAGGATACTACTAGTTATGATGAAGCCATGATCTCAGCTGACTCTATCTTTTAGAAGGAAGCTGTAACTAGTGAACTTGAGTCCATAACATCCAACAACACCTAAGAGATAGTTGAGTTACCTCCTGGTTGCAAAACTGTTGGGTGTAAATGTATATTCAAGAAGAAGCTTAGGGCAGACGAATCCATAAAAAGATATAAGGCTAAATTAGTAGCTAAAGGCTATAAGCAGCAAGAGGGAGTAGACTTTGACACTTGCTCACCAGTGACCATGATTACATCCATTAGGGTGCTTATAGATTGCCCCTATCCATAACTTTGTAATTCACCAGATGAATATAAAGACTACATTCCTGAATAATGAATAAGAGGAAGAGATCTATATGGATCAACTTGAAGGCTTCATAGTGCAAGGCTTGGAAAAGAAGGTTTGTAGACTAAAGAAATCTTTTTATGGTTTCAAACAGGCTCCAAAGCAATGGTACGAGAAATTTGACCATGTGTTAACTTCAAGTGGCTTCAGGATTAATGAATCAGACAAATGTATCTATACTAAGGTCAATAACCTAACTTGTGTGGTCATATGTCTCTATGAATCAGACAAGATCAAGGACTTTTTGAGTAGGCACTTTGATATGAAGGATTTAGGAGCTGCAGATGTTATTCTTGGAATCAAAATCAAGAAAGATTTCAATGGCATAGCTCTATCTCAATCCTACTTTATCGAGAAAGTGCTTAAAAAGTTCGGTCAATTTGATTGTCAACCAGCTAAAACGCCATATGATTCTTCATTATACCTAAAGAAGACTTTAGACCCTAGTGTATCTTAACTTGAATATTCTAGGATAATTGGCAGTCTCATGTATATCATGAACTGCATGAGACCCGACATTACGTATATGATAGGTAGACTTAATAGATACACTTTTAACCCTAACCAAGAGCATTGTGATGCTCTAATCCAAGTCCTGAGGTATTTAAAACATACCTTAGAATATGCCATTTTCTATAGTAGGTATCTCACTGTCCTAGAAGGGTATATCGATGCAACTGGATTGTGGATTCTTCAGGAACCAAATCCACTAGTAGGTATGTATTTACCCTTGGAGGAGGTGCAGTTTGTTAGAAATCATCCAAATAAATATGAATTACTCGATTCACTATAGAATCAAAGTTCATAGCCCTATATCAGGCTAGTGAAGAGAGTGAATGGCTAAGAAATCTCATTATTGATATTTCCTTTTGGCCAAACCCTATTCTTACTGTCCTAATTCATTGTAATAGCCAAGCATCTATAATGAGGGCTATGAATAACTCCTTTAACGAAAAGTCACGACATATTTATCGTAGACATAAAACTTTTTGACAGATGTTAAAAGACGAGATAGTTATCATTGACTATGTTAGGTCAAAAAACAATTTTAGTAGATCCCTTAACTAAAGGACTAGCCAGAGAGTTAATTTTAAATACATCAAGGGGGATGGGGCTGAAGCCTACAAACAATAAGTCTCCAATAACGGTAACCCAGCCTATGTGACTGTAGATCTCAATATTGAGGTTCAATAGGATAAGAAGTTATTCGATGGACTTGTGGGGGTGCTATCAAGTATTTTACCCCTCCCTAAAATGAGGTAGCACATTCTGTATCATGGAGAGACTGTGTTTTAGACTCATAATGCTAACTATAGTTGGTATGCCAGTGTGATGTATAAATACAGAGCACTCATGATAGTAAGCACCTATATGAGTGTAGAAGTGTGATCGCTTCTATGAGAATTGAGGTTAATTCTCTATTAACACTCAAGAAAACTGAGGATGGCTCAAGACCATAAATAGCACAACCACATGGAACTCAATAATAATTTTAAGGGTATGGGTGAGACATGTCGCCTAGATTTATAATATATAGTTGTACAGTTCAAGATATAAGTTCATTGTCAGCTTGTAAGTCCTGTAGGTCTACACTAAGCAGGTTCAAGTCGAAAGATACCTTAGATCTATACATACTTCTCATAAGTACTCAAGACAACTTCTTTCGATTTGATTTTTGATTTTTTATTATGTAGGGGATTGTTAGCAAAACTTGGTTTTGACTTGTGAGAATGAAAAATCGGTTTTGAGTTTAGTCCCATTTTGTCCGGGGGGAAAACTATTAATATATATTTAATAGAACTTTATTTATTGGGCTTTGTAGTTTCCCAAGAACCATGCTATAGCCCACCACACACGTGCGCGCGGCGAGCCAAGGTCGCGGCTCGCGAGCCACGTGGACGCAAATGGGCTTCAGGCTTAGGGCCTTTTATATTATTTTTTTAAAGTTTAATGGAGAGTTATTCCTACCATTCACGCTTCACGAGCCTGAGCTAGGTTCATTGAACCTGGACCCCTGCCCTGACGTATGCAACCGTTATACCCGACAAAGCAGTGAATTCTCTTTAATGCGGAAACCGTTATTGCATGCGATGGGCTGTGAATGGGGGAACGTTACAGCTAACGACATCTATATAAGAGAGGGTCCAATGAAGCTAGAGACATACAACCAAAAGCCAAGAGCTCTCTCCTCCCTTACTCTGTTTCTTTCTCTCGTTTGTGATCCAGTTCCTGTTTGGAGTACGGGGTTCTATTCGATGTTGAAAAGGAGTCCAGTTGTTGTACCCTGGGGAGCGTTCGTCAGAGGCCTTCATGCACCTACCGAGGTAACAAAATAGCTTTCAGGACATTGTGCTAGCACAAGTCTTGATTAATACTAAGTCCACCTTTTCTCCTTCCATCTTCCCTTTTTTGTCATATATGTATAAGGCCTTAGGATCCCCCTAAACCTTGTTTGATTGTTGTGTCAATATTTGCATGCTAAATCCCTCAACAGTAGTTCTACTGTTTTCTAAACTAGATTTGTAACCTCTTTATTATTTTGTTAGTCATCGTTTGCATGCCATAATATAGTAGAATCCCAACATCAAGTTGGGTAAATATAGGAAAGATCGACAAGTCTGACTGAAACCTGAACCGGGCATCTCGGCAAGAGAGAGAGGTATGGCCAAAGAAGTGATCATCATGACTCGTATCTTGACACGACGATAGGATGATTACCAATTCTTGGCGTTCTCTCTAGTGGGTTAACTTGTGTAATGAAGAGAGCATTAAACATTGGGGGACTTAGTGATAGGTCCCAGGTCAAAAGATCAACGAGGCCAAAGGATAGTAAAATTTAGGTTTCATGTCACTCCATTCTAAACTAAACCTAAACGAAACCCTAAACTCTATAGGCCATGGGATAAATCCTAGGCCTAAAATCCTAAACCGAACCCCTCCGTCTTCCGTTCCTTCTCATCTCTACTGCTCTCCGTTGCCGAGGCAGCGACGAGTAACTGCAACTTGAGGTTGCGTCCGCTTCCACCACCGCTGCTAAGAAGAATATGGAGAAAAGAGAGAACATGGGTAAGGGTATTTAGGATACTTGACAATATCCCTTAAGGATTATATATATTGGGAGTAAAATGAGGATATTTCTTCTGTCCGAGGAATCTCACAAAACAAAAATGTAAATTAATACAGGAGGCAGGAGGTTTCCTTAGCCCTGGATTGTTGATTGTGGACCCCATCGAGCCGTTCATGGCTGTCGGTGTTTCATAAGATGTTAGAGTACCATACACCACGGGGGACTGGCTTCATCGGACGATTCGGACGGCTCACCAACTGCCACGTACAGATGCTACGGGTTCTCCAAGCAGGAAGGGGGTTGCATGGTCCAATCTGCATAAGTGTTGTTCATTGGAGCTTCGTGTTTAGAACTTTTTTCATCTTTTAAAAAGCATACATATACTTATTTTATAAAAGTTAAGTATATATTAGGGGTGGGACTTGGGCAGGTTGAAGGGTCTGTCCATGCCCAACCCTTCGTATACATATCTCAACCCGTTTTGCCTATGAAATCCGGAGAACCCATGGAAGCTCAACCCGTGCTTTCCCATGTCGGGTTACTCGGGTTGCTCAATTTGCAAAAAAATGAGCGGGTTGATCGGATTTAATTTGATCACAATAAATAGAAATACTTGATCACTTAAAACCAAAAACAAGAAGAAAAAAAAAGAGTAAATTATTCAATTAACCAACAATTGCCACTACTACAAAAAATAAAATCAACCAACACTTCTCTCTCTCTCTCTCTCTCTCTCTCTCTCTCTCTCTAAAACATCCATGGAATGGCTATGATGATAGATCAACAATAGCAGCCTTACAAGTATGTATGCCACTGTACGTACTCACCTACTCGGGTTCCTCAGGTTGGGAAAGGTGCTGCCCAAACTCGTTCAAATTGAAATCGGGTTGATCTTTTTTTGTCCAAATCCGTCCAAGTTTTTAACCAACTTTGCCCATGATTGTCCATTGTTTGGGTTACCCGCCCAAGTCCCACCCCTAGTATATATCCACTATATGAGGAGGTGCAGGACAACAAAGAGTTTTGGTTAAGTATAGGTCCATGAAACCAAAATTATTTTTAAAGGTGATCCTCTCCTGCGATTCGTGCACACAAGAAAACATTTGCAACTGTTTCGGATGAGCTGTTTTTTAAAATACCCATGAGATTCTCCATCATTAAATAGCAATAGATGACACAGTGGCACTTTTTTTTTTGACGGGATAGAGGCACGGGTTGCTATAGTGATTTCACTATATTAGCTATAGTGATTTCGTCGTGGCTGCTAAAAACAATTTTTCAACAGTGAAATAACAGTAGCAATGATCCTCAATTGAATCGAGTACCATTGTTACAGTGATTTCACTGTAACAACATGTGTTTTAGCAGCCACTACGAAATCACTATAGCTTGTACGATGAATTCACTGTAGCAAAGATATTGAATTATATATGCAAACAATATTCAATTAAATTGAGTATTATTGTCATAAAATTGAGTACTATTGCTATAGTGATTTCACTGTAGCAACGTGTTTGTAACAGCTACGATGTAGCCACTATAGTTGCTACAGTGATTTCATTGTAGCAAAGATACTCAAATATATACAAATAATACTCAATTGAATGAGTACTATTGCTATTAAATTGAGTATTTTGCTACAGTGATTTTCACTATAGCAACGTGTTTTTAGCAGCCACGATGAAATCATTATAGCTGCTACAGTAATTTCACTGTAGCAACGTGTTAGTAGCCACGATGAAATCACTATAGCTGCTACAGTGATTTCATTATAGCTTGATCTCCCCAACAATCAATTGATTAGATTTGGGTGAATTAGCGAGTTGTAGATTGAGAGAGTAAAGGGATAAAAGAACTGACATGTGAAATTGTTGTCGAAGTTTGATGGTAGCCTATGTCTCTGTGCGGTAATTCACAACCTTGAATCCACTATCTTCTGAATGAGTAGAGCTACCACTCGACAAGCCGAGGGAGACTTGTACAAAAAAGTGGAAGAGAAGTATAAGATTGGGGAATGAGACGTGGTCTCACATCCAACTAGCCTAGACACAGAGCTATGCTACTCCAAACAAGGCTACAATTGTTTGAACTGGCAAAAAATCCTTCTGTTGTTGTCTTGAGGCGTATTTATAGCTGCTGGCCTTCCACAATTTCCTGTACCGATGTGGCAAACTATGATTGGTCCATGTGGCCTCCAATGGTTCGTTAATGTGTGGGCCTCTGAATAGGTCATGAGCTGTCCTTGTGAGCCTTTGGCGATGTGAGCCTCTGCTGGCCTGCTGACGGGCCACAAGCTGTCCTTGTGGACCTCCGGAGGAGTGGGCCTCAGCTAGCCTGCTGGTGGGCCATGAGCCATCCTCATGGGCCTCTGGACATGTGGGCTTCTGTTAGCCCACTTTTTGGTAGGATGTCTGTGGGCTGACCTTAGCCATTTTTTGCACCCACAACTATAGTCGTCCCACACTAGTCTCGAAACTGTATGTTTTGTAGGGATCAAGTGAGTTTAAATAGACAAAGACAGTTAGTTAATTTCAACAACTTACCATAGCTATTTTAGTCTTTTATTAACTAAAAGAGCCATTGCCAGGATCTATCCGAAAATGAAACGGTATTAAAAATGAAATGTGGACATAGGCTTTAGAGGAAAAGGTTGTCAGGATCTATCCGAAAATGAAACGGTATTAAAAATGACTGTTTGCTATCCACCCCATTATTTTAAAGGTAAATTATAAAAAAAAAACCTTGAACTATATGGTAAATTCACTTTACACTACTGAACTATAAAACACAACAAAATGCCCCTTAAACTATTAGATGTTTTCACTTTGTCCCTTCTACTAGTGTCCAGTTTGTTAAGAAAATGGTAAATGGTCATATGACCATACATGTCACTCCTAAACAGTTTTACTGCCATTTCTATCCTAGTGTGTATGAATTTATCTTTTTTTACCTTCGAGCTCTTTCTCTTCCTACACCATATCCAGGTGCTATTTCGACCTCTTACACCATACCCAAGTGCTATCTCTCCCTTGATGAATGGATATCTCATCCCATAATCTATCTCACTCAACCGATCTCTTTCATCTCTCTTTTTCCACTCATCTCTAATCTCAATCATTTGTCTTCCATCTCAATCCTCTTTCTTTCTACACCATCACATGCATCTCTCTCTCTCTTGATGGATCGGTCTCTCTTTCATATCCCATCGTTCTCTCATCCCAATAACTTTCTTTCTCATCTATTATCTCACTAACAAAGGAAAAAGATAAAAGAAATAAATGGGATGAGAGAGAGAGAGAGAGAGAGAGAGAGAGAGAGAGAGAGAGAGAGAGAGAGAGGGGGGGGGGGGGGGGGGGGGGGGGGGGGGAGAGGTATGATGAGAGAATTAGCTGATAGAGATAGATGGAAGAATCACTGCATGGGATAGTAGAAAGATGGGTGGTGGACAATTGGGATAAGAGAGAATGAGATGTGTGCGATATGTGATATAGATGAGAGAGATGAGTGGGATGCAAGAGGAGACAAGGATATGGGTCGAGGAAAAGAGAGATGAAAAAGAGTATGATGTGATGGGATAGATGAGAAAAAGACGTTGATGAGAGAGAGAGAGAGAGATTACATAGGATTTTTTAGTAAGAGAGAATAAATTGTGTGGTTTCTAATAGTTGAAAGACGATTTTCTATAGGATATTACAAAGGGTAAAATAAACAATTTATGTTTTTTGTTGACGGAGCACCCTCTAGATAGCTCAAGGGGTATTCTTGATATATTTTAAAGTTCAGGGGTGCAAAGTGAGTTTCGAGTATAGCTCAAGGGGGTTTCTTATAATTTATCATTATTTTAAAGAATTAGAATGATCAGCTACTTATTAATCAAAAAAGGATTTCTTAAAAAAAAAATGGAAGAATAACATGGTAACATAACAAAGCAAATAACTCATACAAAATTGGGAAATTGAAATCCAAACTCCCTATCCGACTCTTGACACGGAAAACTCGCAGCTCCTTGCTATTAACATTTCATGCCTCAGGGCTTACGGCCATGTTTTGAAATTTCACAGCTCAGGAATTTTCTCTGGATGTATATCCGATGATTTCCATCCAATCATCCGGATTGGGCCATTCTGATGTGGCACTGATCACAGCCATCCATGGCACCCAGCCCTGAATGGTGATCGGGCCATCCTGGTTTCCCTCTGGATCAGGCCATCCTGATGTGGCGCTGATCACAGGCATCCGTTGCACCCAGCCCCGAATAATGATCGGGCAAAGGGGCAGGGTCTGGTCAGATGCCACGCCAGGATGGCCCCATCTTAGGGCTGGCAATTTTGGACCCGACACGAAGTTAGCGGTATGGGTCAGGGCTAAACGGGTTCGGGTCGTAAACGGGTCGACACAATAGACCCGTTTAATAAACGAGTCAGGTCCGGGTTTAGGGTCTGGACACGGAAGACCCGTTTAGTATTCAACGGGTCGTGTCGGGTCGGGTCTACCCGCAATCCGATACTATACTATATAATACCAGTGGGTCTTTCGAGTCAAGTCGGGTCGAGTCGGATTGGGTCAACTGAATAGTCCCGGGTGATAAACGGGTCTTACCGGGTCTTATCAGGTCTACCCGTTTATTAGCGGGTCGGGTACGGGTTTAGGATCTAGACACGATTAGTTAAACGGGTTGGGTCCGGGTCTGGGGTTTTTGGACACGAACCCGACTAGACACGACACGAACCGACCCATTGCCACTCCTACCCCATCCAGATAGAGTCTAGTATTGCCCTTTTAAAATTGCACATGAAAGACATTGAAAGTGAGACTTTCAAAATTCCAGTGTTTCCAAACTCAGCCAAAGTGGGACTAAGTCGACTCGACTAGGCCAGATTTTGAGTCGAGTTATTCGATCAAGTCAGCCTGAGTTTCCTCGACTCGATTACCAGGCTGCCACTCTATAACAAAAATACGGTCATACAAACCAACAATAAAGTCATAAATATACCGGTTTTTTTTTCTTCAAAACAGTATTTTTTTTAAAATAATATTATTTTAATAGCCACCTATCAAAAATAATTTCAAAAATAGCCCACCACGTGGACGTCATGTGCTGAAATTTTCCTCTCCAATAAAAACAGTATGTCGAATACCGGTTTCCAATACGACTTCAGCTTTAAAGTTTGGTTTTGAAAAGAAGGGCCATCACATTCACATGTGACCTGTAGTGTAAATCGGTGAATAAAATACCGATTTCAAAATCGGTATCCCACTTACTGATTTTATTGGATAGAAAATTCATCAAAAAGTTGACGTGGTGGCAACTTTTGAAATTATTTTTGACAGGTGACTATTAAAATAATTTTTTTTAAAAAAAATGCTGTTTTGAAAAAAAAACCCTAAATATACACCCGTTTATGACATATAACAATGCATTTTCTTTATTTATATATAGTTAATCGTGATATTACATTTTTATCGGGTCCGATGAAGATATCAGCATCTCACTGAATTGCAGATTGTCCCAATCAAGCCGAGCTGATCAATGTGAAAGTATGGGAATTCGATGACATGCTGAGCTTTTTTATGGGACTTACTCTGCTATCTGCCAGGTGACCGCTCATGCACCGCCTCTCTATCTCATCAAATGCTCCTTTTGCCATCGCATCACTCATCAGGCATTACTCCCGACTTCAAACTCCTATGCATGTTGTCCAAATAACCCTGCGGATGGATGACCAGCAAAACCATGGTTACCCGATCCACTTCACTATAAAGAGAATGACGCAATTGGTAGAGCAATGCTATTCAACCAGACAAAAGGTTTACACTCTTTACATACCCCATCACAGCTGTTTGTTACCTGCCTGTCGGGGATGTGTGATTCACCGGTCGGGCCTGGGTGCAACAGATGGCTGTGATCGGGTCTGTAACGAGTCTGTAACAGACGGCTTGGATCGGGTCTGTAACGAGTCTGTAACATTACCTGTAGTATTCCAACAGCAGCAAATTTGTCCATGATTGTCTTGGACTCCATAGGATGCAGATTCAAAGGATTTAGTAGAGCTTCCACGCACTGGAAGACCACGGACAAATTATGGTAAAATCCGACGTTGCTGCATCTATACACTATCATCATGAAATCTTATCCTCTCACCTTTGAGGTGTAGTTTTCATCCCAATAGGTGTAGCTCAAGCCATCGAGTTCCCCTGTTTTCCGGAGATCCTCCATGAAAACCCTCACTTGCACCGCCTGGTTGAGAGCACAAGAAAACCGAGGTCAAGCAAAAAACCAGGTGGAACTGTGCGACGATGAACTGACCAATGCACCTCGATACTAGATTGACCCTTCAAACTGAAAGGGTAGCCAACAACAAAGCCCGCGAGAGAAAGATGTGAGACCTGTATGCATACATGATGGCAAGTTCATGTCAAGCACTTCCAAGGAAATAAACAAATAAGTTGAGTACGGTCGGTAGCTGGATTGTTTCAGCAGGTCAACAAGGTGAAATCAATATCAATTCACAATCAAAACGAAGGTTTGAAAAGTCAGTTTCGGGTTCATACCGAGTGGAAAATGAATGTGTGGACTCGGGTTCGGCTGTTTTGGGAAAATTATAATAAATCACCATATTGGATAAACATTTCTAGTATAATTCCAAGCAACAACAACAGCTACTCAGGGTAGCACACCAAGAGTTCACTTTGAATAGGCCGAACCAAATACCAAGCAACAACAACAGATATGCTGATGAAAAGGAGAGACATTGGAGTGCATAATGCAACATCAGTAGTGTTTTTGGTTAAAAGGTGACTTCCAAATTGCCGAAGATGATGAGACAGGGAAGCTCATTACCATCGGCACAGAGAAGGATGGGTATACATAAAACTATAGAAGCATAGACCCAAAAGGTCGCAATGACAAGCACCGCCATAAAGACACTTTCTACTGTTGAAACAAGCAAGAATTCTCTAACGATGCACTGATGAACACATAGGACCTATCAACCACGATGATGCACAAGAGGAAAAATCGTGTGATCGAGGAGAAGCAGGAGTAGAAATTGTAATGGTAAGAACGTAACTAAGGACTCGTGAAGAAGAAAGTCCTCAGCATCCTAAAGAGGGATGCCCTAAACTATCCAAAACGCCTAGCAATGGTCAAAAGCAGAAACCATGTTACCAAAAACTTCAACCAAAGTATAGCTATCCCATAATGACCCAGAAACCATTAAGCATCAACCGGGTTCTCACAGAGCAAACAAGTGTGGATAAGGGCATCCAAATCATAATCCAGTTGTTATCCAGCTTCATTCGAGAAAAATTCAATAATGAAGCATCCCAGATTATTTGATTGAACTTTTGAACAGCAAAAGACAAGTATGATAAAAATTTAAGCGTACCAATGTTCTGAAATCTGTGGCCATTAGATCAATGTTTGTCTTCTTCCTGACCAAGACACTGCAACAC